>VDFB02000015.1:468604136-468634116 GCA_007258455.2 Sequoia sempervirens
AATCTAGAAGATTTTGTGCCAACTCGTTCAAGGAAAGGATATTTTGGCTAAGGGTGGCGCCATGGTGAAAATTAGAGACTTTCTCTTAAAGAATTTCAATGAAGATTAAGTTGCCATTTTAGAAGAAATAAAACAGTCCAGGTTCGACGAATCTAAAAAAAAAACATGAAGTTGCTAAAATCATTGAACTCTTCAACTCTATATTAAGTTTAACTTGTCACTTTCAATTCATTCTCTCCAAAGTTTGATTGTGAAAAGGTTTTAGCTCTCTTAGGGTTGCAAAGGATAAATTTTTTGGAAGGAGGACTTTTGAAGATAAGTGAATTTTTTGAGTTGAAGGACATAATTTCCAGAAAATGAAGTGCTTTTTATGAGTCAAAGATAGAATTTTCAGATTTAAAGGTATATTTACAATCAAAAATATAGTTTTGAAGGTTCAAAATCTGAGTTTGACTGATTTCTTTCATCCTTCTTCTATCTTATTCACTTATTCTTGCGACATTTGCTATGTGTTTAGCCAAATTTTTCTGTTTTCAATCTGATTTTTCATAGACTAAAGTGAAAGTTTTGAGCAAAAGGTCCAAAAAAAATCAAAATTAGGATCTTTAAAGTAATGTCAATTTTCTTCATGTTTGTTGCAGGTTGATGACCACCAAAGGAGGACCTTCGCCAAATTCTTCCATTTTTAGTCTAATTTTTCACATACTGAAAGGGAAATTTTTGAGCAAAAGGTCCAAAAAAATAAGAATTAGGATCTTAAAAGGAATGTCAATTTTCTTCATGTTTGTTGCAGGTTGATGACCACCAAAGGAGGACCTTCAAGAAAAGCTTAGATAAAGTTCACCAATAAAGGATTGCAATCAAAGTCAAAGATCAATTCCAAGTGGAAAAATGTCACAGACACCAACCTCGGGCACGTGGATTTCAAAAGAAGATTGTATGGGAAATATGGACTCTTTCCAACACCTATTGCACACCAAATGATGAGAAAAGGCATTGTCCAAGAGGCTAGATTTCCACCGGCTATATAGTGTACTGAGTTGATGATCGAATGTGTCATACATTACAATGTACAAGAAAGATAAATTATTGTGCCAGATGGGAGAGTATTGGATCACCTTAGAGAGTTAGCCATTTAGGAAGCATTTGGAATACCAAATTACAACCGGACTTCCTATAAAACCAAAGAAGACACCAAAAAAAATTATGAGGACCAGCTTGAGCTTTGTGCAACAAATGTCAATAAGTTGTGGTTAGAAAAGCCAAGGCCTTCCCTCAAGAAAGTGCCAAAGAATTTGCTTCGTACTAACTTCAAAGAGGAGTATGGTGACATCATTTTGTTGTTAAACAGAGTAATGGGCAGCCCGTAGGGTACGCCATTTAAACCTAGATATACTATTTTATTGATGAGATCACCTCAGGTGTTAAAATTTTCAATTGGTCTCGGATAATCAGTGATAATCTTAATGAACAGCTAAAAAATTTGGAAAGGACGAAGTCTTTTTACATGAGCTCCTACATTTTCTACTTGTTGGCTAGAAATTACATATACATAGGATTGATTTGCAGAGGCATGGTAGGTAATGGAAAAAATGAGTTTAAGTCTTATGATTGTTATCCACAATTGTAGCCTAGCAAGAAGACCCACTTTAGAAGGGTAAATGATGCCTTCTTGATGTACATCACCACGACATTGCAGGGAGGAACTCATCAAAGGCTCACTCAGGAGGCCAAGAGCTTGATAAGCAAGTATGGATATTGGTTTATCCAGTATGCAAGATTCACATATATAAGAGTTCAAGGATTTACTGGATATCCTTACCGACTTCCGATTTACCCTACCAACAGAATGGTCTTGCTCGAAGTCCTTAGACAATTGGAAACATATCAGGGCTTCCAGAGAACAAAGCAAAAAGTGGCCATTTCCTTTCCATTTTTCATCAGAAATATGCTAGAGTCTTGCCCAATGGCACAGGCAGTCGAGAGTGCCAAGTTGGAAATGCAATGGTATCCATTCACATCTTACCGGTCCAGGGCTAATTTCGATCCTCACAACCATATTGGGATAGTGAATGGAAAGAAGTACAGACATAGGGTAGATTTGGAGGATTTTTGGGAAAATGTTGTGAATGAGTTTGATATTAGGAAAAGATTATGGTCTAGATTGCCAGTAAGCTTGATCAGAACAATCGAGCTTCTTTTGTATCCCTGACCAGTTAGAGGTTGATGGAGAATATGTTCAGTTGCGCCTTAATGATAATTGGCCTCTTCCTCCTATGAAATGGTTAGAGCTAGAGCTGGCAAATCTAGCCACCTTGATGAGGCTAGTTGTTAAGTATTCCTAGTGGTGGGTTGATCAGCAAGTCCAGGGGCTAAGGTGAAGAAATTTGACCCTCACTTATAACATGATGGATGAAATGGAATCATATTCTTCAAATGCAAGAGCACCCCAAAGTGTCGAACTAATTGAAAGCACTAATTCCAGGAAAAGGAAGGAAGCAGTTGATGACTCCACAAGGTCCAAGGGGAAGAAAATTGCAAACAAGGAATTTGTTCAAGAGAAGCAGAGTGTAGCACCCCTCCATTTTTTTGCTCTTTTGATCGGACAATGTTCTTCTTTGTTATGCTTTGTTTTTGTTAATACTTTGACTATGGTACTTGGTTACTATTTGATCGCTAACTATAAAGCGATGTGAATGTTATATTTTGATATGATGGTATTTTATTTTGATGTTATCATTATGGCATGCTTTGGATTAGCTTAGCAAATATTTGAATTAATGATGCTTTATTCTTTTGATTATATTATTGATGTTAGATTCGTCAGTTAGTAATATTGTATTGGTGAAGGGGACGGGATTGCACCACTCGCTTGTGAGCGCCCTGCGATTCCACAATTTCCTCTTCACGATGTGTTTATTATGTTATATATATGCATGTTCGATATACTCTTTGTTCGCAGGTTGACAGGTACAGGACATCGACTCCACCTGGTTTCACAGGTTTGAGTGTGTCCATTGGCCAACGGTATTCGATTGGGAGATAGTAGCTAGGTTTTCCATGCCAAGTCATTACCCTGGTCATAGTGCGTCATCGGGTTGTAGACGGGTTTAGTTGTTATAATGTTGTTCATGTCACCTTGGTTATTATTTAATTTCAAGTTATAAAGGTAAATAGATGGCTTACATAGTTAAGTTGTTGATTAAATAAATCTGGTTATAATGTTAGAAATGTTATTTAATTTATTAATTAATTTAATTAATAAAATAATCTAATCTTGGATTAGATTTATTTTATTGATTAATTAAATTAATTGTTTTGAATTGAATTAAGTTATTCATTTTAGAATTAATAGATATTTTGATTGAATTTGAAAAAATGAAAATATGTTTTAATTTGCTTCTTTTTTTTAAATTAGAATGTAAAAGAAATTTAAGATATTTCCTATTCTGTTTTTTAAAATTTATGAGGGTAGTTGGATAGATATTTCATTTTTTTCTATTATTGGGATTTTGATGGAGTTTTTTGGGAGAGAATGAGAATTGAAAAATAAGTGAGGAAAGGAATTTCTGGTTCGGTTTTGGATTTGGAGAAGCAAGTTGGATTTCTTGGAGGAGCTGGAATTAGAAGAAGAATTCAGAGCACCATTGACAACCTTTTAAGCTTTTGGAAAACCAGGTTTTCTTTCTATTAATTTAGTTTCTATTTTGAAAGGTTTCACAATTTTTATTATGCTATTGAAAATATTTAAACTCTGTTTGATTTGCAAGAAAAACCCATGTTCAAATCTTGTTTCAAAACTTCGAAACCTCAGTTTAGAAATGAACTTCAAAAAAAATTGCATTATGGCTGTAAATAACTCTTTTTTAGAATTTATTTGCTCAACTAAATTGTTATTTTGTTAAATTTGGAATATATATATCTGTGTGTGTGTGTGAATTTTATATATATATATTTATATGTAATATGTATTTGTGATTTTTTTTATGGGAAATAAAACCTGTTTGGAAATGAAAAAAATGGATTTTAAAAAAAATCCGCAGGTTCAGGTTCTGGAAATTTTATTTTAAAAAAAATTTAACCCCAAATTTTTGGGGGTTGTTGGGGGCTTACCCCCACCGCGCCCCCCATGGGAGGCGTTGTGGGAGGAGCCGCGCCCAGCACGCCCCCACATGGCCGCCCACAATGGATGGCACAGCTGTGTTAAAAACAACCGCCACCCATAGTGGTGGGTTTGGTTGTGATTAACACAGCTGACCCTCTAACTCAGCGCGCACCCCAATGCCTTTGACTTTTTTTCAAAAAAAAAATAATAAAAAATATTTTTAATGTTTAATATTATATATATAATATTAAAATATTAATATATATAAATAATTAAAATATATATATTTTATATTTTATATTATATGTATATAATAATAAAATATATAAATAATATATATATATTATGAGGTTATATTATATGTATATATGTATGTATATTATTATATTATTATATATAGTTGGGATATATTAAAATATTAATTTAAATGATGGAATGATTTAAATATAATTGTGAAATTTTAAATTAATGTATAATAGTCAAATTAATGTATAATAGTCAAATTAATGGATTGATTTTTAAAATAATATATTTGGATGGAACAGTATTTTTTTCTATTTTTTAAATAATATGTTTATTAAGATGAGTTAAACGTTTATAAAATGATTATGTTGAGAAGAAGAAACAATTATCTATTTTAAAACGATATGCTCCGAATCATAGAAGTAAATGTTTATTATTATTTAGGAGCAATTAGGGAATTATATCTCTGGTTAAATTTTATCCTTTGCGTGAAAGAGACATAGTTTAATTAGTTTTATTGCGGAAATAAACTATTGAGTTTTATTAAAGGAAGTGGATTTAGGGAATCCAAAGTAGATTTAGTTCTTGTTAAATTGCTCTTTTCAATGTGATTTCTTCTGTTATCGCTTTGGGGGAATTGATTAGAAGGGTTGTTAAGTCTTCCAGATGGGGTTTTCATTTAATTGTGTGGGTTAACGTAATATGTAAGTCAACCTTTGGATTGCCTTGGGTAGTGCATCTTAATGTATCCAATTAGATACACGGTTATCACGAACGAGATGTGTTGACTTTATGTCGTGGATAGGGATTTAATATCCTTAGGTTGCACTTGTGTACCCTTGGGTTGTGGAGTTATTCCATGTGTTGTCTTAGAGGAGTGGCTTGCAATGAGGGTCGGCACACAAAGTGGTGCCAGGGTAACTCATTGTAAATTAGTTAATCCAGTGATAACGTAAATAAACTGATTAGAGGAATAGGTAGTATCAAACACTTAATAAGATTAACTGTGCCTCGCTCATGGACGCAAGGCCTTGTATAGACTTGGAATGGGACGAGAAGGCCTGGAATGAAAAGATCGTTATCTTGTCTTTATGAGAGATAATTGATTCCGCATTGGTTTGCATGAGGGGTCGGGAGTCGTTAGAGGTTTCCAGAATATCCAGAGATGGGGGCTGGGACCTAGGAAGACTTACCAAGACAACCCATGTAACATTGTGATGACACTTCTCCTAAGTTAGCAGTATGTTTGTATCAGTGATGCTATTGATTATTTAACTCCAGAAGCATTGTAACCATTGTGTTAAGTGATGTTGTAATTGTATTTGATTTAGTTTAGTTATGTTTTAGCTTGTGTCTAGAGGTAGATGGTCTTGTCTAGGAATCCATGTTACTATCTCCTAGCACGGGGGGTCGGCCTTCGGGTATCACTTGTTTGGGTGGAATGTGCACCTTACTCCGTTGGGTTTCCTTCTTGTTCGTGTGGACGAGATTTCTCGTTGGAGAGCTCGTGGGATCCAGTTACTTTTCAGGTTTCATTCATTTCTGTTGAATCTTGTAATTTATTGCCCCTCCTTTGTTATCGAGGTGGAAGATGTAATATGTAACCATGCTTATTGGATTTACCTCATTCAGGGAATGAGAGTTGTAATTTTATTGTTAAATTTTGTTAATTGAAATCATGTGGTATCTCTTATTCTTTGATATAATTTATCATGTATGGAATGTATGTGTTCTTAATTTCTTAAGTAGTTAAATGTTATGGTTTCAATTCATGTTTTTTGTTGTTTGGGTTGAGGTTGTTGGCAATGGGTAGTGAACTTGCATGTTAATTGTACTTAAAAAAAAAAAATTATGCGTTTGAGTAGTTATTTGCAACTTCCTCTAGGGTTGCATGGCGGAGCGCTACACAGAGATCAGAGCCATCCCATTCTACCACGTCCACGAATGTGAATGAGGTATTAACTATTGAGGATGATTCATTGTCTGAAATAAGGATTCATTCTCCAATCCATGAGGAGAATATTGAACCAATCCAGCAGGACGATGATGAACCCCCATCTCCTACAAGCATGAAAATACTTGAACTAGAAAATGAGATGGATATTCTGGATGAGAAATTTCAAGAGGGAATGATTTCTGCTCTTAAAGGAGTTTAGGATATTCCATGTGAAGAAAGTAATCAGGAAGAGGAAGGCATTGAGCAACCTACGATTTCTAATTGGTTGAAAGAAAGGTTGAAAATGAAAGCACCAGTGGAAATTCAAGAAGAAGATGATACGACTAATTTCTTGGCCAAATTAGAGAAGGCTACTGCAAAGAAGTCAACCAAGAGGTTTTCCACAATCCAGAGAGATGAAGTCGATTGTTGTTCAGTGAAAATTGTTGTACTAATAGTGGACAAGGAAAAGGAAGATATTACTCCTCAGTAGTATGCAATCACTACTTGATAAAGGCACAGCCCGAGACACAGAAAATAACCCACAAACAAGAGAATAATTTTATTATTCAAAAAATGGAGCTTCTTACATGCAGAGGATCTCAATCCCCAAGTTCTACAACACATGCAAGTTACAGAAAGCTACAAAATAACCCTTTTCGTAATATGCGAGCTTGTCCCCAAAAAGTTACCTAAAATTAGAAACCCGCCCATAAATAGAGCTCCTCATTAGTTTTGGAGCCAAAACAACATTCAAATTTGAGTTTAAGTGGTTTGGCCAAAAATTACAACTTGAAGTTCAAATTTTCAAAAGAGCATTTGCAATTGTATCTTCTAGAAAGTGCTGCCAACTTCCCAGGGCCATAACTTTTGATCCGGGACTCTGATTCGCAACCGTTTGAACCGCTGGAAAGGTCTCGAAGTCAATAACACTTGAAATCAGTTACGCCTGATTTTAGAAAGTTTTGGGGCCATTCTAAATTACCTCAAATCTAACTGGAGATTTTAGATTGTAAATCGGTAAATAAAAGCACACCAATATCTTTTCCACCCGGAATAGAAAATAAAAACGTAGAATTAGAATTTCATTATAGCGAAAAGGGTATCCAAGGAATTTAAGCATCTAAAAGCGAGAGCGCAGGAATTTATATTTTGGGTGATGCAAGATTGCCCACCCACCCTTTGGATGCTCTGCATCGGACGCAGGGGTGAAATTTGAAGTGGCCCATCCGTCTCAAATGGTGGAGAAAACAAATGGTCAACCTACGCCTTGGGGCAATCATGATGAATCTTCGTGACCTTCCTTTCCATTTCACGGATATTCTTCATCTTGCTGTTCACGGTACTCCTTGACTATCGGGATTTCTTCAATCTCCTCCTTTTACGAAGTGGGTGTTAGAATCCCCTGCTGTTTCCATCATTGGGTACTTCCTTTGCGCCCACCTTCGTCACTCACGTCAAATGCGAAATGTTGAACCTGGAAATGTTGAATCCATCTGGCAACTCTACCTCATATGCATTCCATGAATCATGCCTCTTCAAAATTTTACAGGGACCGAACTTCTTCATCTTCAATTTGTTATATGTTCCCACTGAAAACCTTTCTTTCCTCAAGTGGACCATCACTTCATCCTGTCACGGGGAAACTCCTTATACCTCCTCTTTTGATCCACCTTAGCTTTATACTGCATATTCATCTTGTTAATATGTTCTCTTACCTTCTCATGTATATCCTTGATGTGTTCTACAAAATATTCGGCTTCAACACTTATTTTCTTCTCTTAGTCCATCTTCCTCAAATTTGGAGTTGTTAGGGCTACCTCCATACACAATCTGGAATGGTGATCTGCACCTAGTGCTTTTGTTGAGAATTTTTGTAGAAAATTCTGCACAGGGTAGATCAAAGTCCCATCCTTAGGTTTATCTCTACCAAACATCTTAGTAGGTTACCCAGGACTCCTGTTAACAACCTTTGTCTACCCATTTGTTTGTGGATGGTGTGCAGAACTAAACTTCAACTCTATCTTCAGCTTCTTCCACAAGGTCCTGCAAAAGTACCCACAAATTTGGTGTCACAATCTGAAACAATACTCTTTGGCGGAGACCATGCTTATCCTCACCGCCTCTTTGAAGAATAAATTGACAATGTGAATTTTGCATCATGGAATCTTCGACATGGGATAGGAAATGTGCCATCTTGAAAACCCTATCAACCACCACAAAATTTGAATCCCATTCGCCGTTGTGTCCTTGAAAAACCAAGAACAAAGTCCATACTTATATCCTCCCATATGCTCTACGGGTATAGGTAAGGGGCGATATAGCTGCATATTTTGGCTCCCTCCTTTAACCATTTGACATACCACTGCTTGACTTTGTACAAACTTTTTCACATCCTGTGACAATTGAGGCCAATAATAATGCTCACTGATAATGGCAATGGTCTTATCCTGACCAAAATGTCCTGCCATTCCTCCACTATGCTTCTCCTTTATCGGGTTCTCCCTCATGGAAATCCTCGGGATACACAATTGACTTCCCTTAAATAACATGCCATCCTGGATTATGAAATCCAGCCACCTTGTCCTGTCCACTGTAACAGGTTCCTTGCAAGCTTTCCAAGCCTCTACAAAATCAGGATCTTCTGCGTATAGTGTCTTAAGTTCATTGAACCCAACCACTTCAATCTGCATCTTTGTCATCAATGTATACCTCCTACTTAAGGCATCTGCAACCCTATTTGACTTCCCACTCCTATGTTTCAAAACAAAGGTATAACTCTGCAAAAACTCTACCTATTTCATATGCCTCTGATTTAATTTTCCCTGACTATTTAAGTACTGCAAGGCTTGATGATTAGTATATAAAACAAATTCCTTCGGCAACAAATGATAATCTCCATTTCTTTAATGCTTGAACTATCGCATAAAATTTTTGATCCTTATCTGAGAATACTTTCTCTTGGCATCATTTAACTTTTCAACTTTGAAATAGGCAAGTAGGATTACCTTCTTGGCTCAACAACTTTGCTCAATGGCACAATAAGCTGGCATCACAATCTACACGAAACACCTTGTTGAAATCTGGGAGGCTAGAACCGGGTTAGCTTTGTCACCTTCTTCTTCAATAGTTCAAAACTTTTGCCACTCAGGTGCTCCACTTGAATTCTTTTCTATCCCCTCTCATTGTTTCAGTCACGGGTCCACAAATACTACTGAAGTTTCTAATGAACTTTCTATAAAAGCTAGCCAAACCATGGAAAGATCTCACCTCGGTAGCAGTTCTTGGGGGAGGCCATTCTAGAATAGCCTTCACCTTCTCTGGGTCCATCTTGAGACCTTCTGCTGAGACAACAAACCCCAAGTACACTAACTCCTCTTCACAAAGCTGCGCTGCCCGAGGATTAATCCGGCGGTTTTGTCTTCTCTGCTTCTCAAAGGCTCTCGAATATGCATTAGATGCTCATCCAACGTCTTCTTGAAATCAAAATATCATCTAAATGCACAATAACAAAACTTCCTAGAAATTATTTTAGTACCTCATTCATGAGCCGCATGAATGTGCTCGATGCATTGGTTAGCCCAAAAGGCATGACTAACCACTCGTACAGGCCCTCTTTGGTCTTGAAGGCGGTCTTCCATTCATCTCCCTCTCGAATCCGGATCTGGTGATATCCACTCTTCAGATCAATCTTTGTGAAGTACTGAGCTCCACTCAAACAGTCCATCAGGTCATCCATCCTTGGCAGGGGAAATCTGTACTTGATTGTTATCTTGTTTATGGCTTGGGAATCTGTACACATCCTCCCCTCCCCATCCTTCTTTGGTGCTAGTACTGCAGGTACTGCACATGGACTCAAACTCTCCCGTATCAAACCCTTTCTCAACAACTCTTGAACTTGTTTGTTCAACTCCTCATTTTCTGCTGGAGTCATTCTATGAGCTGCCTTATTTGGAAAACTGGCTCTAGGAATCAAGTCAATCTGATGACTGATCTTCCTTATTGGTGGTAAACCCTCGGGTACATTATCAGAAACAATATCCTGAAACTCATCCAACATCCCAGAAACTTCTTTTGGAACCTTCTCACTATCCTCCTTACTCACTCTAGGAATCAATGCATAACACACATGCTCATGCTTCATACCTTCTAAAAAAATTCTTCCATCTACGTAACAAATTCTAGCACTACTGCATACCTTTTCTTTGGTCTCCTTCAGGGGTTTCAACTTGTGACAAACCCCATCCTTTGTCAAGGAATAAGTGTTTGCATAGCCATCATGTATAGCTTGCCTATCGAACTGGCACGACCTCCCCAACAACATGTGACATGCATCCCGTAGAGGGATGATATCCGCGAATTACCTCATCATGGTAGCTCCGTTGAACTTTACTAGGCGCTCATTGGCCAAAACTTTTGGCCGGATGCTTTTTGCAACCAAACGATACGTCACGGATGCGGGTGCCTTTCCCTCTTCAGCTTCAACTTTGTGACCATCTCTTCTGACACCAGATTATCGGTACTCCCACCGTCAATAATGACATCACAACATTTTCCTTCACACTTGCACCTTGTGTGAAACAAATTCTTCCTCTGTTCTGGTTCCTTTTCCTCGGTCCACGGGGCTCTAATCACCTAGGGCTTCTCCTTTCAGCATCATTAGAGATGTTGATTGGGCCTCCTCATCTACGTATTACAGCCCTTCCATGACCTTTTGGCTTTTTACGCGCCCTTCCTTGGTGTTGTGGACATTCCTTAGGCTCGATGCCCTTCTTCACCCTGCTGGAAACACATTCCCTCTGAAACCACCTCTTCCGGATCATGTCCATATCTCCCTCATCCTCTACCTCTTTGATCCACCACTATTATTTTGATCGTAGGGGTGGTAGAAGTTAATCATTTCTTTGTGGCTTGGTGGTGCCCACATCCCTCACTTTTATTTTCATCATCATTTCGGCTTCTAAAAGGCCTGCCATTGCCCCTTCCACTTTGACCTCCTCGTCCTTTTTGCTTGCTATCAAATCTTTTGTTCATCTTCTCTTCCACCTTTAGAGCAAACTGATACACATCCTCAATGGTGGTCATTCTGACTAGGCTTAACTCCTCCTGAATGCTCGGTCGTAACCCATTAAGATATCGGGCTACCTTCTCCTTATTGGCCTCTGTGTGACCCATTCTGATGATCATCTTGTGAAAATCTTTAGTATATTCTTTCACAGATCTGCTTTCTTGCTTCAACCCTTGCAATTTCTTCAACAGATCTAACTCGTAGTCCACTGGTATGAAATGCTTCTTCAGTTTCTCTACCATGCTATCCCATCTGGTGATCTTGCCTTTTCCTCTTCGATTTCTTTCCAACTGGACCTCTTTCCACCAAATACTAGCATGGCCCTTTAGCTTCATTTTCGCAAACTTAACCCAATTTGGGTCCTCTATTTCCTCATACTCAAAATATTCTTCTAGCTCATTGATCCAGTCGATCAACTCTTCTGGGTTCAGACTTCCGGAATAACTGGGGACTTCTGCTCTAGGTCTTTTCCCAATCTTTGAAATGGCCCTTATTAGTCACATTTGGTCTTGATCAATTGCTTCTTCTTCCTCTTCTATATTTGAACCTTCTTCCTCTCCTTCATCCTCACTTTCCTCCCTCGGGTTTAACCCTCTTCTCAACTGCTCTTGTAATGTGTCAATCTGTCTCTGGAGGACTGCCAGTGCATCTCTTCCACCAGCATTTCTACCGCATCGACCACCTCTGGCACCACCATGCCTATTAGGCATCACTTTTGGAGGCATCTTTCTTGACCTCGACCCACAACCAAGGTCTTGAGTGAGCGCCTCCCGCGATCGATGATCTGTCCACCGCGCTCAAGAAAACCAGCTCATTACCACTTGATGAAGGCCGATCCGAGACACAAAATAACCCACAAATAAGAATAATTTTATTATTTAGAAAATAGAGCTTCTTACATGCAGGAGGATCTCAATCCCAAGTTCTACAACACATGCAAGTTACAGAAAGCTACAGAATAACCCTTTCGCAATATGCGAGCTTGTCCCCAAAAAGTTACCCAAAAATTAGAAACCCACCCATAAATAGAGCTCCTCATTAGTTTTGGAGCCAAAACATCATTCAAATTTGAGTTTAGGCAGTTTGGCGCCGAAAATTACAACTTGAAGTTTAAATTTTCAAAAGAGCATTTGCAATTGTATCTTCTAGAAAGTGCGCCAACTTCCCGGGGCCATAACTTTTGATCTGGGACTCCGATTTGTGAACTATTTGAACCGTTGGAAAGGTCTCGAAGTCAATAACTCGCTCAAAATTTGTTACGCCAATTTTGGCAAGTTTTGGGGCTGTTTCAGGAACTCTAAGTGCCTCAAATCTAACTCGAAATATTTTCAGGTGCAAATCTGGGAAACTAAAACTACAATATCTGTCCACCCAGGAATAGAAAATAAAAACCATAAATTAGAAATTTCATTATGACGAAAAGGGTATCCAAAAATGTAAAAACATCTAAAAACTGAGAAACTTGAAATTTAACTATTTTTGGGTGATGCAAGATTGCCCTTACACCATTGGATGCTCCTACATCACTACTATAGACTTGGGATCAACTACAAAGGGTCAAGAGGTTGAGGACTTAGAAAATTTAGTCGCTTCCATGAAGGAAAGATTGGGAAAGGAGGTAGGAAAGAAAAGAGAATACAAAAAGAAAATTAAGCGCCTAAAGGAATATATTTAGCACTTGACCAAACCTCTTAATCAAGGCGATTCAGTGGCTCCTCCACTTTTGAACTTCGCAAGAAGCAATCAAATATTTTGAAGAAGAAATGGTAACAGCTAGAGAAACCAAGGAGTGGATAGCAAGAAAAAGTGAAGAAGTGGCCACATATATGGAAAGATTAATATTGGCCTATGGATAGACTTCTTTGCTTTCTAGAATTGTAGTCATGGCGGAAGCATGGGATAACCTTTAGGATGTTCAGGACAGAATTATCCCATGACTTAGAGTGTTGAAAGAATTCCAAAGCAGGAATTGATTGATGGAAAAGTAATTGCAGTAGGGGCTTCATATGATTTCAACACTTGGTACTGGGTATTGGTTGCACAAAGTGATGTCTTAGAAAAAGTGAAGGTTGATGGTATCAGAGCTAAGGAACAAATAAGAGAGATTTGGAATAATATTTTCCTTGTAGCTACGGATGTACTTGAGAAGGATACCATCCAAGAAAATGATATGCAACTAGAAAGTCTAAAGCTCAGAACTCAAGAGATTTTCTTCGCCATCACTAGACTAGTCCTAAAGCAGAATTTGACTAAGGCATCGAATTTCTTGTCCATTTGGGATGCCTTCCAAAGATAGGAATTGGAATGGGAGACTACTTTTTCTGTGTGTGCAGATGACTTGGACGGATTGGAATTCAAGGTGAATATGCTGCCACATGTCATGATGGAGGAGGTCAGCCCGATGGTGTCTAGATTCATTGAACATACTACCACTCAAGAAGATAGGGATGCGCCTCCTAGAAGATAGTTCCTCGTGCCACTTTTCCTCCATGCACTCGCTATTGATGTTATTTAGGGAAACCCTAATTAGGGTTGTTGTATCTTAATCTCATCGGTTGATCTTAGATTGATCTCGGCCTTTCATTTGTTTTTCAAAACTCTATATAAACTCCTATTCTCTCATTTCATAGTGTGAAGAGAGTTTTATGAAATTGTTGCTTAGAGCTACTTGGATAATAGTTCATGTTGCAAGTTTGCTTTGAATGCTTCTTGTTATCACGTGGTTGCATGGTTGCATATCTCCTTCAACATAGAATAAATTTAGAATAGAATTTGATTTGCACGCTTGTTAGATGAATAAAAGATTTGATAGTATGGATTGGTGAAATACTTGCTCATACTTTCTTTGAATGAATGATTTTTGTTCAATATGCAAAGTTAGCCTGAGCCTATATTATGGATGCTTTAACTTCTACTTTGAATAAAATATTGTTCTATTGATGGTATTATTCATTGTATGAAAATCTTTAGCACAACCCTAGAAGATTACACTTACTTTGTGTAGTTATCATTCATTTGGCAAAGTAAAGTGTTGTTATTGGTTTCACCTAGTCTTTACTGTCTCTTGAGTTCTTAGAAGTAGCATAAAACTTCTAAACCAGTATCCTTTTGTTTTTTTTTAATTCCAAAACTAAAAACCCAAAAAAAAAAGAGCATCTACTGTCAAATTCATCTAATTCTTAGCTTGTGAACGATTTTTAAGTGTAAGTCCCCCTTGTATTTCAATATACATAACCAAGGAAGCTATCCAACATAAAGTCGCTCATTCGCACATATAAACCTTGGAGTTTTCATGTGCTCTTTCTTGCAATCTTGGCACATGTAGTTATTTTGTTCAAGAGAGGGTAGAGTGTCCTTGACATTTTATTCTAATGTTCGGTGAATGATAAAACGTACACCAACAAGTCCCCAAAACTTAACAATTCATGTGTTGTTGAAGTGTTAGTGATACTACAAAGATTATTAGGATTTTAATATACAATGTACATGAGGTTGTGTGGTACTCCATTTCATTAAGGTCATTTCTTAATCCATACATGATTTATATAGCACCTAGACACTTCTAATTACTCATAATTTTGGTAAATAGTTCATTAAAGGAGATAATATCATAAAGGATAAGATAATCACATGGGAAGAGGATAATTAAGAGCTATTATGAAAGGATGTTAAAATACACATAAAGAGGCTTTATAAGGAAGAGAAGAAAGGGAGATAAGACCATAAGTGAGAGTGAACAATATGTGAATGAGATATGAGAAGATACTTGAGATAAGGCATAGGTGAAAGAAACATGATGAGAATGTGAGAGTAAATATCCTAGAATAATATATGGAATACAATGAGGAAGATTGAAGAATATAATGAGTGAATATAAGGATATACAAAAAGAGAGAATAGAGAGATAAGATATATATGTGAATATAATAGATTGTAATAAATGTACGAGAGACATATATGCTCTTAAAGGAAATATGATCCTATCTTATGGTGTCTATTGGTGTATGAGTGTGTATATTATTTTTTTAATCAATATATTATTTCACATTGTTTTCCAACATTGGGTCCCTTTTGATGTAGGTAATCTAGTTTATCCTATTACAATATAAATTTCTTCACCTCAAAAGGAAATTAAAATAGAAACCAAATTCAATGTGTATTTAACATACTTGATGGCACGTGTAGCCCACTATGAATGTTAATTTCCAAATGTAACTAGCTCCATGATCATCATTAGACACCACATGAATTTCAAGTTAGTGGCATATTATTATTTCATTTGTATAGTTAAAGACTTATAGGACCTTACTATACAAGATAGAAATTCTTTGGTATGGTCCATACACTATCACTAAAGAAGTAAAAGATTATGCTTTTGAGTAAAAAATGTTAGCTCATCTTGACATTAATCTAGGATTCTATTAGAACTATTTTCCCATTCTCATATTTATTGGAAACATTAGACATTGAAAAGTGAAATTAATTAGGATAAATCAACCGTAATTACAACACTTTAGTAGAAGAAGATATAGTAATAAACTCAAAATTCAAGTGCACTAATAAATTGGGATATATCTTTGTCTAATCATCAAAGAGGATCAAATTATTAGGCTTGATCATGTTTAGCCCTTACCATGATTATTTGTTGGGTTTGATGGAATATGCTTTTAGGACCTCATAGTTGGGTGGTTAGCCTATGCTAGTGTATGCATTTAATTTACACTTTATGACATCTATGACCATATGCATGCAAATATTTATTGCATCTTTTTTTTTTTTTTTTATAACTCTAGAGGTATCCCCGCGACTCAGCCCAACACCCAACCAGCCTTACCTTGGGCTTACTTTTGTGCCAAGTTGGGGCCCAGAAGGGGTGAGCTGAGGCGAGACTAGTCCTCTAGGGATGCAAGCAGCTGCCCGCAAGCCAGTCGCATCGGGTGAGTCCGGACCTCGAAGTCGAACCCAAGACCTTGGGGAGCAAACCCAAGACTTAAGCCTCCTCCGCTGACCGTGTGGGCTAGGGCCGAAGCCCAATATTTATTGCATCTTACTAACCTATATTCACAATTTTGTGCATGCATTGTGGTTAAATATATCAATATTTGGCTAATGTATTGCCATATTAAATTTTTTAAATTTATTTAGGAATCATTGATGATATAATTTAAATGATTAACTAAGGTTAGTACAATTTAACTTTGTTAGGGAATTTCATAGAACATGATAGATTAGCATTATCTATTGCTTTGATTATGATTTTGTTATTTAACTTAATGTGCATAGTGGAGTTTGTAAGTTAATATAGGTACGATGGCTAGTGGGGTGGCATTTGGAGAAGTAATTCATGGATCTAACTTGAAACCACCTTGCTTCACCTAAGGAAGCAATGATATTATTCCCATGTATTGACTCGTCTATCTCATCACCATGGGCATGGAAGACCCAATGGTGTCCATAAGTGTTCAAGTGTATTTACATAGTTGTGCTATTATTTTATGATCATTTATTCATTCCACACTTTTGGAAGCATGAAGTTCATGAGTGATTTGTATGTTTTCAACTTTTATTAGGAAAACTTTGAAACTTGCATGATTATTTAATTAACTTGATATTTCTATATTTTTCAATTAAATTCACTTAGTGAAATTTAGCCTTCTCATAATCATCTTGTTGATTTTTGTTCATTATAATTTTATGAATTTAACCACTTTTATTCTAGAACTAGAGGGAATTGCATTTTTATGTCTTTGGCATGCTTGCCTTTTCAGTCCTTTCAAAATAAAATAAAATAAATTGTCAATTTATTTGTATTTAGATAGGATATAGCCAAAAAATATTATTTTTATTCTATAGTATTAATGGATTTTTTTAAGGAAATAAATTAGGTATTTGGAGGGAATAGATTTTTTTGTGGGGGGAATCTAGTTGGAAAAAAAGAGGTTGGCTTCCATAGTTACTTGAGGGAAATTTTTTGGAGGTGTTTGTGCATGCTAGAGGCAACATGGTGGATGGATTTTTATTGTTTATGATGGAATTTATAGTTTATGTCTTCTTCTCTTCTTGTGATGTTTTTATGATTGCAAACAACTTCCATTTGTGTCATTTTTGCTAGACTTTCTTTCTTCTACATAGGCTACCCATGTGTGTTCCTCCATCATTTTGGATGCCACATCTAAGTAGAATGTACAATCCCTTCAGGCAAACAAATAATTACCAAAAATCCTTTTATCTTGACTCTAAAATTTGCATATAACTCACTCAAAGATAAATTTCATCATTTTTGAATTTTATCCTTTTCTATGGGTGCCATGTGTGCTAATATACACCTATGGTTTTACCCCCAAATACATTGGAAACCCTTTTATCATTGTTTGGCTAATGTATTGCCATGTTAAGTTTTTATTAAATTTATTTAGAAAATATGGTTTTTATCATCTTTTGGGATGTCATTCTTAGTGCCAAATATGTGGTGAAAGCTCTCTTTTTGAATGTAAAACCTTCTACTATTACATTCATCATGAAAGTCACGATCTTATTCGATTCTAATTTAAAAAGTTAGGAGATTATGGTGAATAAAATTTGGGTTGGGGGTTGGAATCTCAAGGGATCTTGAACTTGAATCCATAGTGGATGTATATTTAAGTTTTTATATACACTCTTCCATTTGAAAGAGATTATTCCCACCTTAATTTGGATATGTTCTTCTAGTGAATTGGAGCTCTTTTTAAATTTTTGGAATGACTCTTTCCATACTACTAAATTGAAAAAAATTGTGGAATATTAGAGAGGTTTGAATTTAAAGGGGGTCTAATATGATTTGTATCAATCTTCACTTTCTTAGTTTGTTAAATTACGCATTTGGATCTTGGTGATTGTATGATCCTATGTTGAAAGAAGGTTTTTGTTGGAGTGTTTCCTTTGATTGATTGTGTTTCTATTCCCTTTGGGGATTTGTAGATTTCAAACTTCCTTGTTCTTTAATATCCACCATGTGGATTTAATCCATGGCTTCTTGATGTGAAACCCTTTTCCCTAAACATATGTTTATGTGGTTAAATTCTAAGATATTCTTGTTTAAAACTTTGCCAATTTTCATATACTTGAATTTTGATTAGTGGGTTAATTTGTGAAACTCTTGTGATCCTAAAAGTGGCATCTTTAGAATTGAAATTTGCTAATTTTATGGGAATCTTGTTAATCCTTGTAAAGATTAATTGTGCCTTATGAAACCATGTTTTTTTTGTGGCTTTATGAATGCTCATTGTAAGGAATTTCAATGGAATTAAATCCTTCTTAAAATACTTATGAGGTTATGAAATGAAGGTGATCACTCCCTGTATGAGGACTATGTAGTAGGATCGTGAAAAAATTCATGTGTAGCCAAGAGTAGTCTAAGTGTGAAATCTAAGTTAGAATATGTGTGTTAGTATTATGTAGACCTATAGGTGGGTTCTTGAACCTTGGAATTAAACCTAGGTGTAGACTGAATGTGTTTAATGTTGGGTATATAACTCCATCGCTCTTCTCCATTATAAAGGGATGCCTAGAGTGTTGTGTTACTCCCTTATTTGTTTGATGATAGTATTATGGTTAGGTGGTAGTTATCTTTGTTCCTTCAATATTGAAGCATGTTGGTACTTCTTGGTTGATCCTTCTCCATATAGATGGCTTAGGTTAAAGTTGTCAAGACAAGAAATTGAATGCAAAATAGAATTGAGAATCCAAACCCAAAATTTTATTAACATTTAATGAGATACAAAGTACATATTTATCAATAATGTATTCCCATTCAGTTCATGATCGAGATGTTTGTTTGGTTCATCTTCAAGACAACTATAAAAATTCTATGATAATTATATTTGTAATAATAATATAATATATTATTACACTTATTTACTATAACCTAGGATTATGTACATAATATTACATCCCCCTTAATCTACAAGGGTTATACTAATGTCAAGCATCCCTCTAAACTTTTCAGATTTCTCTCTTTCAAGCAATTTTGCTAAGATATCAAATAGTTGTTCTATAGTTGGACAATATATCAATTTCAAACTACCATTTTTTACATAATATTAAATAAAATAGAATTTTGTGTGATATGTTTGGTTCATGTGTAAAATAATGGATTTTTCTCAATTTTGATTGTAGAAGTGTTTTCAACCAAAATGGTGTTGATGAAACCCATTTTTCTTGCAAATTCTCAAGTATCATACTAAGCTAAAATATTTCCTTAATTACCTCTAAACCTTCCATATACTCTACTCTTGTTAAATAATATCTCGCATTAAAAATAACTTCCAATTGATAATTATTGATCCTAAATTCATCAACAAAGTTGAAATTGATTTCCCATCTTTAAAATCACCTGCGTAGTCTAAATCTAAATATCTAAATAGTTTGAAATTTTCCACCATAGAATATTTTAGCCCAAAATTCAAGTTCCCTTTAGATATTGAAGAACTATCTTGCTACTATTGAGTGATTTTCTCTTAGTTGTTTCATGAATCTAGAGAGAACACCAATAGAAAAAGAAATCTTTGATCTAGTTATGGTTACATAGATAAGACTTTCAATGAGTTGGATATAATTACATGCACCTTGAAACATTGTAGTAACAGCTAATGTCAGCTTCATATTTTATTACATGGCCATGTTGATGGTTTATAGTTTGTCATTCCAAAATTTCTCAAAATTTCACTAATATACTTATGTTTTATGATAAAATATACTTGAATTTTTATATCAATTCAACTTCCAAATAACAATGAAGATGACCCAACTTATATCATTTTAAAACTTTTCAACAATTCTAATTTTATTTTTGCGTTGTAATTTTCATTATTTCTTGTTATGAGAAAAACAACCACATATACAACTACGCATACAATTGTTTTGTCAGCTATCTTAATAAAAAGGGTTACATCTTCAAATTGAAAATACTTAAAGTTCATGATTGAGAGGTGCTCAATGATTTTTTCATACCAATCTCTAGAGGTCTATTTCAAATCATACAACATTTTTACCAATTTTCAAACTTTTGGTTCTTGACCTTCAAATATAAAACCTTTTGGTTGAGTCATGTAAATTGTAAACAAATTCTTTAATATGACCATTTAGAAAAGTAGTTTCCATGTCTATTTGATGGAATTTCCATCTATTTTGTGCTATCAAAGTCAATAAAACCCAAATGGTGGTCCATTTTGTTGTTGGCGGAAAGGTCTCATTATAACATACATAAGCATATCTCCTAGCAAAAATATTTCTTTGTGTTTGTCAACTGGTTTATTTTTGTTTCAAAAGATCCAATTATAACTAATGGGTTTATAATTGAGTGGAGGATTACTATTAAAAAAATTAAATGGGGAATGCTCAAATGTGCTCCACAATCAAAGCTTGAACCAAATTCTTAAAATTTTGAGCATAAACAATGCTCAAATGAACCCGAAAAAGACAAGGGATAATATTCATAAAATTTATAAACATGGTGATGTTTGAAATTTACCCTATAATCATACTTATCAAGTTATACATGTCTTCTATTATAATCTATAAAAATGATTAGTACATCCTAACTAGATCTAATACCATATTCAAATTTTTCATGGACCATCTAAGAGTCAAGCATAGGACTACCAATTCACTATTGTGGTGCTCTACCATTGAGATACTAGCTCCCTTTGTGACCAATCCATCTTAAGTTTTGAAGTGACTCATTTTCCAACAAATAAAATCCAAAGTTTCATTATTGATATAGGCGTCATATTCAATTTTCATTATTTTTCTCCATGCATCAACCTTTTCAATTTGTTTAAAGGAAGTTGGTTAAAACATGTTATCATCTTCTAGTGAAGTTTCAATATCTTCCTTGGAGGGTGTTGTTTTTCAAATAAAAGGAAAAAAAAATTCAATGGATTTGAAACTATATGTCCATCCCTTAATTTTTTTGGAATCTCTATATTGCTCTCCTTGAAAACATCGAATTTTGCAAATTTATCAAGTCAATTTAATTGTCAATCAATGTTGGCTGTGTCCTTTATGATTTCACATCACTTCAATGATATTTTTTTATCTTCCTCATCAAATATTTTGTAGACCTTTGAGGATTCTAAACATCCCAAAATGAACCATTTTTAAATTGTGTGATATAACTTGTTCCTCTTATCCTAGGAATCAATGCATAGCATGTAGATGTAAAATCCATAGATGTTGCATCAATGGAAGATGTCCACACCAAATTTCATATAAAGTCTTCATTTGAAGAGTTGTTTAAGGTAACCTTTTGTTGAGATATACTTTTGTTTCAGTTGCTTCTACTAAAAAAATATAGTTTTACTCTGAAATGCAACATTACCCAAACCATATTCATGTCATGATTTTGTTCATTCTCTCAACTATATTTTATTATGTGTGATGGACTTTAATATTATTCTTAATTTGATTTTTCTTGGTATAGAATTTAAACAATTTTGATGTGAATTCACTAGCATTATCAATCCTTAGTATGTTAATATGGGATTCCCTTTATTCTCAACCACTGTGTAAAAGTTTTGAAAGGCTCTAATTTGCTTCAAAAAATAAATCCAAGTTGTTTTTCCTAGTCATCAATAAATAGCATGATGTAATTATTTCCAATAGTTGAATAGGTTGTGATTGGACCACATAAATTAGAGTCGATCAACTAGAATTTCCTTTTAGCTCTCCAATCTAATTTTTTAAATGAATCTCTTTGTTGTTTAGTCAAGATGAATGCTTCACAATTTTTAATTATTTTAGGTAGAGTTGGCAAAACTACAACACCATTTTTTCATTGTTCAAAAGTTGTCATAGTTGGTATGTCAAATATTGCATTCCACAAAATACTTGTTCACGTTTGCCCTTCAATAGGTGAGAATTTTTTTTTTAAATGAAAGGCTTGCCTTTGAGTTGTAAAAAATCCCTTCCATAAATACAGTCAAGATAAATTTATTATCTAAAAGGAAGTAGAGGTATAAATACCACAATCAACACTACTATATGAGGAAAGAGTATGCAAAAAAATAAAATGATCATACAAGTACATAAATAAATAGCACAAAAACATTACAAACATTACATAATTATTTATGGAGGGAAAACTATTTTGGGAGAATATCCCCTCCAAAAAAATCAATTATATTATCAATAATGATGAAGTTCCAATACAACTTCCAAGTTATGCCTTCACAGGAGTATAACCATCTAGAGAATCTAGAGCAAATCTAGTAGCATAATGATACCTACAAATATGCTATGAAAACTCTATTTCTAGTATCCAATATCTATTACATTTAATAAATCAAAGCATAAGTGGTAAACCACAAACCATCATCCAATACCAGGACCCAAATATGGCACCAAAATCTAGGTCCTAAAGTTTGACACCCCCCTTCATGATGAGTCAACATGCTAAAATAATAGATGCTCTTATATTGCCATAATGCTCAATAACTCAATCATAATCTAGTCAAAAATTAGGTACTCAATTTTGTCTCTATAATCTCCCTTAAAAGATGCTCTATAACACGTCATAACATGCATCTTGTAGTTGGTCAAGATTCCTAGTAAATAATATAACTCCCCTACAATCTATGTTATGATGTATCTATCTTCATAATATATACTCCTACACATCCTTCATGACAAGATATTTTATCACACATCATTATACATATAGTATGGCATAATAGCCAAGTCATATATGGGATGCCCTTTTCCATGTGGGATCATAAATAATAAATAAATATAATATTAATTAATTTTGAACATTAAATAGCAAGGTGTATGACACACCTTTCCTGACATTCTCCCACTTTGCATATACCTTGCAAGAGCAAAGGGGAACACCAACACTCTCGACTAACTGTTGTGGGTTGTGAGGCCCATAGACTCATTTCACCACCTAAATTTCTTTATGCCCATTCGCTTTGTCAATGCATCCATAACATTCTACAAGTGTCAACCTTCTTTACTATCATGCTCCCATCCCTTACCATGTAATGAATAAAATGGTACTAGACATATTTATGTTAGATTCTTTGTCAAACATATGGCACTTTGATTATCACATAGAACTTTTATATCTCCCTTACTCAACCTAAGATCTAAACACAATCTCTTAAGCCATATGGATTCCTTACATGTATGAGAAATTTCCATCTAAATTATCCTCTATAGTGTGCAAAGCAAAAACATCTTGCCCTTTTCTCACTCAAGTGATAACACCACCAAATTAATTAAAAACTTGACCACTAGTGGATTTTCTATTGTTAATATCTCTAGCTCAATCTAAGTTCATAATTTCATGAATATTAATGGGTGTTTGGCCCTTAATAACATTACCCCCTTAGAAAATAAAGTATTTAGAGACACACTACAAATATGTGAATACCCTCAACTATTTCCCAATGATCTCATCCAATATCAGTCATAAAGTAACTAAGGACTCTCGCTACTTGGGTAATGCCTAGTGTAGCAAAGACTATAGCATATATAATACTCCCAAGACAACTAGCACAAGGTACTCAAGATATATCCTCCATATCATTAGTTCTAGATAGATACTACTTTATAGCTAATTTAGTCTCCATTGAAATAATAATTTAGATAATTTACTCAGGTGAAATAATAATTATATTTATTATATATTGTATTACATTTTATTATATAATTTAATTATTAAATATTTTTAATATAAAATTTTATTATAAAATTTATATTTGAATTAAATATATTATATATTTCACCCGATAATGGATTGCTTTAGTGGCAGCAAGAGATCTCATAAGAATGTCATGCACCAATATGTGGCTCATTTTGATTGCTTTTTGGAGCTCTTACACACCATCAAAAGGAGACATACTTGCTTACAACATGCTATTGAGGAAACAACTTTAAGCCTTAAAATCACTCTACTTGATGAAGTGATACCAATGGATTTTGAATGTTGCAATAAAGAGGAAGCAAGGGATGAAGAGGATGTTGTGAAGGAGTTGACTCCAATGAAAGTTGAGAAGACAACGAGGACTCCACATTTGGAAGTTGATTGTCATACATGTTGTAAGAATCCTTATAGGTTCAAACTAATTTTTTTCTCTTTGTTGCACTTAAACTCTTAACTTTGTTTACAACAAGGGTTTATTATAACATGTAGTTTGAAAGATCCCAAGCATAAACAACAAGAAATAAACTTGAACATAGATTTTAGGCAATCAACAAAGACAAACATAAACAAGGATGATCATACCCAGCAATGATAGCTTGTCTTCTTTATTTGATTTGAAAACTGATTACAACAAAGAGGGCTGGAAAGTATAGCCAATTAGGTTTGATTTGAGTTTTAGACCTTCAATTACATCCAATTGTGCTAAAGCACAAGACCAAACCCTAGTTGTATGGATGGAAGATGAAGCTAAGTGAGGTATGATGATATGCCTAGCTGGAGATGACTAAAAAGCGACTGTAGCAGCCCACTAGAGATTGTAGATGCGCAAAAACTCCTTAGATATGATAATGAAATCAACTTGAGGACTGTTGTAACAAAAATCCGGTTATGCCTAAAGCTGGAAATCGTCAAAATTATCCTTCTTTGCCACACGAACCTCTTGAAAACCTCCTTCCAGCATGTAAAGATGAAAGTGTCACAAAACAAAGTCACAATCTACAACTAAAAGTTCACCAAAGCAATATGTTTAAGCTCTATAATGAACTCTATTGAATTCATCTCACATGGTGGAATGGGGACATCACCATACCACAGTATTCAAGGGAGCATCACCTTGAATGGACTGAAAATTACTTTCAGTCAAGAGACAACTCTCTTCAATCAAAATAGCAACCCAAAAACATGCCTCCCTCAACCTCCAAAACCTTCTTAAATAAGATTCCAAGCCAAAACTGCCCCAAGAGGATCAGATTTTTTTTATTAAAATATTCACTTTACTTTAGGACTAAGGCACCATAAACCGCCCTAAGTCAAATTCATATTTTATTCCATTAAAATATTTGTTGCCTTCATCACTAAGGCATTCGAGTCGCCCTTGGGGAAAGATCAGATTTTTCCTTATTAAAATATTCATGACTTCATGGCTAAGTTTCCTCAAACCCCCCTAGGAAGGGATTGATGGCCTTTGAAGATTATAATATTCTAGTTTGGAAGCTTCCTTGGGCCGCCCTAGGAAGAGATCAGATTGGATCTTAAAATATTATATTTTAGTTGCTTCTTCCTTAAGCCTTCAAAACCGCCATAGGAAGGGGAATCTTCTAGAAGCAAATTTGATTTGATGTGGTCAACTCACCTCCTTGTTTGCTTTGTCCTCCTTGTTTGCTTGGTCTTGCAAATAGACCTCCTTGCTTTCTTTGACTTGAAGTAGACCTTCTTGCTTGCTTTGACCAGCAAGTAGACCTCCTTGCTTGCTTTGACCTCCTTGTGTGCTTTGACTTACAAGTGGACCATGAGATAATAATAAAATAAGATCAACATTATGCTTTGCTTGGATTAAGGATAATTCACTCTTAACTCTCTAAACACATCTTACCAAAATTTGATTCTCTTGGCCAAAATCATTCCCTAATCACGCCATCTAACCCACGGGAATGCTAGATGGGCTAGAATCAGGGCACCATGATATCACTCTAAGAATGGGGACATTACACATGTATACGTAGGTCTAGGGGGGTTGAGAGGCCTACATAATTTTCCTTGGCCCCCTATATGCTTTTCATTTCAAACTAATTATGGACTTACAATTAGTAGTATAAGACTGGATAGGATATTATAGTGGTAGGTAATAGAAGTGATATATACTTTTATTCAATGGCTCGTCAAACCTAGTTTTGGTAGCATTATTGCCTAATTACATGGGCTTTTTGGTTCTTGGATCCTTATCCTTTATTTTTATATTTATTTTATATATAAAATATATATTACATTATATTTTATATATAAAATATATATTACATTATAATTTATGTACTATACAATATTAAATATAAATTAAATATACTATATAATAATACATACATATATAATTAAGTCAAAGGCATCCCCTCTATGAGAGGGAACAAGCTACTTTCAACATCAATCATTAATATTATCTTAAAAGAATGCAAGACAATTTAATGCATGATAGAGGCAAATATTTGATAGAAATTGGAACAAGTGAATTCAAACTAGACAAATCGATCAACAATGATGAAGTAAGATCAATTGTGTCCATTGATAGAGTGTTATAATACAAAGGAAGGAACAAAGTGTAGTAATAAACAAACTATTAGATTGTTGCTTAGGTTTTGCGTTCCATCTAAGCAATATTACAAAGGACTACATCACAATCCATGGGAGAAATTTTCACACTAAACATTTTATCTTGTGCAACTTTATATTTGGCATATAATTGACTTATTGGGACAAGCCAATGTTCACATAGGGAAGAGTTATTGTAAGTAAAATATGATCAAATTATTGACATTAAGCCTTTAGTGGGTGGAGTATATCAATACTTCTCCATAGACATTCTATGCACTCCTTGTCCTCCATGATTTGTCCCCACATTCAAAACACCATCCAACACAAACCACTAGGAATCTGCAATAATTGGCTTCTCCACAAAAATGTCACCAAATTTAGCATCCTAAGATCTAGATATATATTGTTTAATTTGCCCCAAAGAAGGGTGGCTTGTTTCATCCTCCATTATTGGTGCTTCCTTCGCCTTATTAAAATGTCTTAAATGTCAACTTTTTCAACTTGATCAATTTATGTTATATTTGCTTCCGTTTTCTCCTCACTTGGATGACTGTCCATTTCTATTTTTATTTTATCTCCATTATACAACCTATTTTTGGGGATGTTGGCTCCTAGGATTCAAACTTGGAGTCTTTAGGAGGAATTATGGAACTAGCATTTGCTCACTAAGGAGAGAAGAGCCTTGAAGAATAGTCGATCACTCTATTTAAATCTTTATCTAGGATGAGTGGAGTGGACATGACCATGGCGGTTGAGGTTTGAATTCTCTACAGTTTTAACATAAATCATAGCATTTCAAAGAATCAAATCTGAAAAAAAAGAGAAGCCATGTTACAATTGTAAAGAACTTACAAGAGTGGGGTTTTTGGATTCAACAATCTATCCAAGCTAAGCTTCTACCTAAAACTAGGTCACAATAATGAACCATCGAGCTTGTTTTTCCCACCTTGTTGGATCACGAGAGCCACAAGCTCCTCCACCATAAGCTTCCTATCTCTAGAATGAAGCTTCACACACACATTCGATCCATCATCAACCAAAGACACAATCTACACACCTCTAACAAATCTACTTTCATCAAATCATTGTTAGAGAAAGCTTTGTGAGATAGTTGCAATTAATAAAGCCTAGACGTTGCTCTAACAGTCTTGTCTAAAGAGGTCCAAGAGAAAACAAAGGTGACCACCTTTAAACTCTACTTCATCTCCTATTATAATTTAATGGAAATGTAATTTTGATCCTTTAAACATATGGAAGAAGCTCACAAATAGCTCTAACAAAATCTCAAAAAATGTCACAACCATCTTCAATAATAGGATTTTGAAGAGACTGTTGATCATGCACTCTATCTACATCAAGTTACCTCCCATGATATCCTCCCTGAGTTCACATGTGTAACTCCCCGCCACGCAACCCTAGGGGAAGTTGCAATTTACTACACAAACGAACTAAATTTTTTTTTTGAATAAGAACAATTAACATGCAAGTTCACTAACCATTGCCAACCAATCCCCTAAGGTTATGAGACTGAGTTACTTAAACCCAAACAAGAAACATGAATTATAACCATAACATTTAATTGTTTAACAAATTAATGCACATACATTCCATACATGATAATCTACATCAAAGAATATGAAGTACCACATAATTCCAATAATATAATTACAACATGATTACAACACTCATTCCCCAAATGAGATAAATCCAATAAGCATGATTACATATTACAAATTCCACCTCGATAACAAATGAGGGGTAATAAAATACAAGATCAACAGGAACCCGCGAGCTCTCCAACTGGAAATCTCGTCCACACGAACAAAAGGATGACCCAATGGATTAAGATGCACGTTCCACCCAACCATGTGATACCCGAAAGCTCACCCCCCGTGCTAGGAGATAGTAACCAATAATTCCTATAAAAGACCATCTACCACTAGACACAGGCTAAAACATAGCTGAACTGAAACAACTACAACCACAATATCACTTAACACAAAGTTACAATGCTTCTAGAGAACAAGGATCATTTACGCAGTACATCAAACTGACTTTTGGTTGACATAGAGAGAGTGTCACACGACATTTGCTATGAGTTACCCAGGCTCAACTGTCTTAGGCAACCGAACCCACATCTGGGGTTATCCTGGCTCAACTCTACCAGCCGTCGGACCCTCATACCAACTGTGCTTCTCGTCTCATCTCAAACCTTAAAAGCGAATGAGTTATGAGGCATTAATTATCTTAATTAGTCTAAGAGTTTTTTCATTAATTCTTTTTAAGTTATCACTTACTTAAACCCTAAGTGAGTTACCCCGGCGCCCCTCTGTGTGTCGGACCCCCACATAGAGCCACTCTCTTATCGACAACACACATGGTACAAAACCACAATCTAATGGGTAAACTGGACAAGACGACCTCTCCAATCCAAGGAGGCAACAAACAAAAGAAACTCACTCCAAACACTGGAGGAAACAAAATTCAAACCCTCTCCAAACACTAGAGGCAACAAGGTCAAAACCCTCTCCAAACACTAGAGGAAACCAAAATAAAAACCCACTCCTTCCAAATGAGGCACAAACCACATAACCACTCCTAAACTCAAGGAGGGCACAAACCATTCCCGTTCGTGAAAACCAGGTACAACAACATAATACCTCTATACGCACTACCCAACGAAAATACAAATGGTTGATATCGAAATACGACAACCCCTATCCTCTAGGAACCTCTAGAAGACTTACATAAACAAATGACTTCATTGCCCAACATCGAGAATAAATGAAAACATCACTTAGAAAGTGTTTCAAACAACTCAATAAACTATTATTAGGATTTCCTAAATCAAAGTCAAACCACGACATAGTGCAAGAAATCAATTAAATAATTAACATTATTTGCACAATCTCAATAGTAAATCAAATCACATTGACAAATTTAAGGAGTTTACACCAATAACTTAATACCATATATTCCATCATACATAATGATTGAAACAATCTTTTTAAATAAAATCATCTGATTATAACATCAACTTTTAAATAAATCATTTGATTAAAAAAATCAACTTTTAAATAAAACATTAGATTATCTAAAATCCACTCTTGCCTCTAATAACATCATGATAATCATCTTAAAACAATCTATATTTAAATATAATCATATAATAAATATACATATATATGTACATACTCAATGCATATACACATATATATTGATTATATAATTATTATATAAACATATTAATATTTTAAATCAGCTAATTAAAATTTCCATATTACAAATTATTAAAACAAAAAAAGCATAATATATATTCATTATATATATACACACAATATATACATATTATATATAAAT
>VDFB02000015.1:468636379-468688286 GCA_007258455.2 Sequoia sempervirens
ATGTGCAACCGGGTGACATAACAACCATGATTCAAGGAATAAATGCTGACATTATTTTCTGCCAAAGTGAGCTCCCTATGGAAGTGCAAAAAAAAAATGATACTTTCATGATAATAGCTTCCTATAAGAGATCAAGGATAAAGTGAACCCTTGTTGACAATGGCTCTGCCCTTTATGTGTATTGTGTGACCCTTTTGAATAGGCTTGGTGTGGATAGATAAAAAATTCAACCTGCCTCTTTATCCATTAGTGGATTCGATAATGTGGGAAAGAAACCACTTGGTGGGATCACTTTGCCTATTATAGCTGGAAAGTCCACATTAGTAACATCGATCCATGTTATGTAGGTCATGATCTTTCATACAACCTTCTTTTACATAGACTGTGGATTCATGAAATGAATGGAGTGCCTTATACCTTTCATCATATAATAAAGTATGTCTACGACAACAAAGTGTACACACTTGAAGCTAACTCTGACCCAAACAATTGTTTAAACATTGAGAAAAACAAAGAGAATAGTTTGAAAATATTACAATGAACTACACAAGAAAAACCCATGCAACAAAAAGATAAAGAAAAACATATTGAGGAAATCACAAAGGTATTAGAAGATGATTTGGTTTCCTTAGACTTCAAACCAAAATTTATGGCAGAATACAAGATCATAAAAAAAATTCTAAAAAGGAAAGAAAAAGGTAGTAATATCAACACAAAATTTAGAAGACCCTTTGAAAACATCCACCTCAATCACTTTAGAAAGAAGACAAAAAATTACACAATAAAATTTGATGAACTTAATTGTGAAAAACAACCAAATCCAAAAGAGATGAAGAATATTTATGAAAAAGGTTATGAAATGTTGAAACAACTTGGATATAGTGGAAAAGGATGTGGTTCTAAAGAACAAGGTAGAGCCTCGCATGTAAGAAAATACTAGTGCTCTTGGTTATTTCCCCTTGAAAGAAAGAAGAAAGCCTTCACTTAATGTTAACACTATTACAAAAAATCCCTCTAAGCCAACTTTAACATTAGTGCATCCTGAACTAATAGACCCTAGTGGTGTTCATTATCATCCTTTCCTAATATCAATGTCATCATGCAAAATTATTATGATTCAAATTCGATAGATTTTGCATCTTCCTTTAAAGAAGAAAACAAAATCTTGCAATCTAAAGACTCTTGTGTAGGTATGACATCATGAAAATTAAGCAAGAGAAATATTTGTTGCAAAATAAAGGAAGATATTTTTTTGATCTAGAAAGTATCTTGTTGAGACTCCTCCAAGATATTTTGATATCCCTCCCTCCAAGAACACAAAAGAAGTTCTACTACAAGAGTTCATTTTAAGCATATCATAAGTTCATGGTCATTCTACTAATGAATGTAAGGATTTGGGTAGAAAAAATCAACATCTTAAGGATCGTGGTGATCTTCCTTATGTTGAAGAACCTAGTTTCCCTAACTAATACTTACTTTCATCCTATTTGGCTCATCCTTGTCCTGCACTAAGTGGGGGAAATAGGTTAGATAGCCTTTTCCTCATATGCCACTTTTCATTGTCTCTTTTGGCTAGTTAGCTACCTTTCACATACATATAATAGAAAGCTTTGATGTGGATGAAATTCCTTAAGTTGGCTCACATGCGACATACTTATTCATGATATAGCTTATTGAAAACATATGACTTGGTATAGGGCTTTTTGAATAAGCTCTCATGTCTTCTTTTACTTTAAAGAAATTGCTCATAGTGATGGTCTTAGCAACCACTTTAAAGTCGGGGCATACATTGAAACTCATGTTTCATTTTTTTAATTTTATTTTTTCTTGCAATGTGTCCTTTTCTTGGTGGTGTCTGTGGACAAATATTTTGGGCATCCAATGGTTCTCTAATTCTTCTAGGGTTTTTCACTTAAAAGGAGAGAAATGGACCCAAAATTATAATGTCTACACTCAAGATTAATGCAAGGATGGATGCAATATTCCTAAATATGATTTCTATATACAAATAATTGGAAAGAAGATTTATTGATGCTAAACTTAAGAAATGTAAAGTGCTGGAAAACATAGTGATGTATACAAAAACACATAAGAATGCAAGTAAAGAATGACATAATTGAACTAGGCTAGAGAGGTGCACTTGGAATTTGAAGTTTGATGCAGAGAGGCTTTGGAATCTTGTAGAATTGACTAGATATGTTGACTAGGACACTTACACCAAGTTGGGTGACTTAGTCCAGTTTGGGGAAAAATCTGTCGGAACAGAAATCTACCAAATGGGTATCCAAAAATATAGAAACCACTTTTTAGGCTTGGCAGTGGGAATAATTTTCCATATATGGAAATTTAGTCCACCTGGGAATATTGAGAAATCTCCAGGGTAGGGTTTTGTAGCTTTCTCGGCCCCAGATTCTCCTATATTCTTGACAAAGACCACCAAAAATTGTGCAAAAAATAAGCTGAAATAAATCTCCAACCTTCTCAATTAGGGATTTTAAATCGACAATTTATGGATTGAAAAACAGCTTTTGAAACTTCTCTCTCAAGTTGAAAAATCTACATACAAGACCTACAAACACACATGAAAAAATGGGGGAAAAAGTGTCAAGGGTTAGAGTATAAGGGTTTTCCTTGGTCAAACCCCACTTTGGTAATCAAACCCTATGAAATGAAATGAAATAAGAAGAGAATGATGAATAAATAACATGTAATGTCACAAACCCACCAAACTCTTGATGTTGAAATCTAAAGATGTGCAATGAAGTGCTCCAATCGATGACTTGATAGTGCTTAGAGTGCTTGAATGCTTGATAATTGCTCAAATGATTGAGTGAATGAATGCTTGAATTAATGGGGGTTAAAATGAGAGGAAACACCCTTATTTATACTTGATTTTCCATTATTTCCTAAAAATAACACATCATAGGCTGACCTCAAGGGTAAGAGAATAAAATCCCCTTAGAAAATTGAAATTATTTTGATTTTTGTGCCCAGTGGGACTAAGTCACCCCAGGTGGCGACTTGGTCCCACTAGGGAAAATTTATTGGGTGTCAGAAATTAAAGTGCATTAAATAAGGTTTAATGGGAGTATTCTCAAAAAAACACTTAAGTAGGGATGAAAAGTACATTAAGGGGTCATTTAAACATAAGAAAGGGTCAATTAGTGGTGACAAGTCTAGAAAAGCATGAGAGTTTGTTACAAATCTTTACAACACTTTGAAATAAGACTTGGTAAGTAATAAAAAGGGGTGATTTAAGTGAATTATAATGAAAGGGTCCTAGAAAAGTGTGAAAGTGGGCTACAACACTTCACAACACTTTTACAAGACATCCTAGAGGTATTAATGATTCTCAAGGGTCCAAGACCCAATGTGAATGTGTTGGCCACATTACAACATTAAATATAGGAAAGATCAAGCCAAATTCCATAAGAGAGACTCAAGTGGGCATAAAAATGTCCAACTATACATTTTTTGGCAACACATTAAGCCCCCACTTTAGTGAGAGGATGAACTTGCTTCAAACTCACACTAAAGTAGCCCAACATGCACATTGAGAGGGATCCAAATGCACTCATGTTGGTAAGTTGAGATAACAATAATCAAGAGAGATGATCAAGCCCCAAAGATTATGATCCCATGGAAAACCAAACATAATAACAAAGGAAAAAACATGAAAATGATGAAAAAGAAAGCTTTGATCATATATCCAACCCATTATGGATCAGATCTAGGTTGTTTTTTTTGAAAAAGAAATGTGTACTCACTCTGGGGTGATAGAACTCATGGATGTCTGCCAAATGAGAAGGTCCAAAAGGTGAGAGACATACACTCACGACTGTTATGTACTCAAACACAAGCAGGTGGGTATGGGGAAAAGTCATGCCTTAGAATGGGCTTCTTGCTCAACCATATCAAAGTTATACCTCTTGATAACTTTAATAAGGTGCCACAAAGGACAATTTCATTTCATGCTTCATGAGACAAGAAAAGATTTGTGTGCTTAGAACTCATGAACAAATGCGATGGCACTATAGACATGAAAGATGTGTTATGCAAGGTGGCCATATAAATGCAAAATGAAATGTTATGTAAAAGAATGTCCAAAGGAGTCTTGCTCAGTTCATGTGAGGTCTATAACTTAGGGAACATTGTGTCTAATGTCTCCAAGAGAGGACCAATCAAAGGATAGAAAATTTGCAACTTAGGGGATGCAACACGTCACATCAGGCCACCAAGAGGAATGTAATATGCTAAGATAGATCATGCTTATGAAGGAAATCACAACCAATGTCATCCACAAAGTGACACACACATCATATGAAGTAATAGAGCCACACTAAGAACCAAGAAAAGGAAAATTGCAAAATGAATAATGCCAATGTATGCGCCCACTTTAAAGGAATTGATACACACTGTTCTATGAGAAGTTACTTTAAAGTAGAAAATGAAAAATGCAAAAAGAAACAAGAAATGAGAGCCAACTTGGAAAGCCCCTATGCCAAGTCATACATTTTTGAGTAAGGCTTTGTCATGTGAAGACAATAAAAAAGAAAAGAAAAGGAAGGGGTTTCCCCCAAAATGAGAACATCAAACATATAAGGGATTAATGGATTTGGGGTCAGTATGTTCTTTGCTGCAATATTTTATTAGAGAGCTCAAAACTATCATCATTCCCTAAATACACATAGAACTAGAAGGATGATACACAAAGAGCAAAAAAAAAGGAAAAAGAAAGCTCTAGTTGGGTCAACATGGAAGAGACATAGGATGTCTCAAAACTTTTAATCATCCCCAAAAGGAAACAAAAAAAAAAGAGAACAAAAAGGTGAAAGAAAAAGATTTTGGGTCAACATGAAAGTGACATTTTGGTCTTAATACCTTGCGTCATCCACAAAAGGAAGACACAAGCAAAAGAAAGGAAAAGACAAGCGAAAAGAAAGAGGATCCTTTTGGATCAACATGGAGGAGACATAGGGAATCTCAATGCTTTGTGTCATCCCCAAGAGGAAAACAAAAAACAAAGTGAAAAAGAAAATGGAAAGTCTTGTTGGGTCAACATGGAAGAGACATAAGGCATCTCAACGCTTTGCATCATCCCCAAAAGGAAAACACAAAAAAAAAGCGAAAGGAAAAATAAATGTATGACATATAGAAGAATGAAGGTACAAATAGAGGAAAATTACAAAGAGAGGAGAAAATCAAATGTCACATTACAAGGGAACATGATACACACATACAAACACCAAAAAGAAAATGAAAAAGAAAGACCAATAATGAAAATGCAAGTCAATTATGAAGCAAGTCATCCACCTCCCAATCTCAATTGGTATAAGTGGAAGGTGAATAATGTAGCTAAGGGACAATTAAAAATGTGTTACTGGGACAAGGCTATCAACTTCTTTCCCCCACTGAGTGCAAGGAAATAATGAGCTAAGATAGGTGATGGGAAAGGTCATGCAATAATGAGAATGGAAGGTTCTACAACTATTGCATGATAAAGTGTTTGTAACTTTGTTATCATAGAATGGTTGAGGAGTTGATTTTTTAGAGGAACTAGGTCCACCTAATGGAGGGAACTTAGATCCATTGATTGTTTCAGGATGTAGGTAACAAAACATATCAGGAGGGGAGATGGTAAAGTCTTGTTGTTTCATGGATGGATAAAAGTATGCATTGGATTTAAGGTTTTCAAGACATTCATTTAAGAAATTATTCATGTTGTCATCATCTTCTACAGTGGTGTGAACATCACAAGGAGGAAATTCATGAGGAGTTGAAGGAGCATGAGCAAGCTCAAGGTCATTAGGATTAGTTCCAAAGGAACAATATGACATGCCCACTAAAGATTTTAATGACATCCAAAACTTATTAAAGAAAAAAGCCATGATGCAAGAAAACTAAATGCAAGAAATAGAAGAAAACAAAAAATCTATAAATTATGATAGAATGTAATAACAAGAAACTGAAATGAATAAAATACCTAGAAAATGCCCAAAAAATGCCAGAAATTACAATGAAAAATGTGTAGAAGGACTAAGTCACCTAGTGTGGCGAATTAGTCCCAGTGATGATTTTTTTGTGATTTTTCAGAAACTTTAAATGCACTTTTATGTTTTTTAGATGCAACTACAGTGTGAAAATGTAGAATTTTGTTGTTTTCCAATGAAATAAAATGCAAAAATACAAGCTATATGAGCTTTTCATTAATGCAATTTTTTAAAACCTAGGATTCAAATTAAACAATGCGAAACCTAATGCAATGTTGATGCAAGTTAAACCTAGGATGCAAATGCATTTGAAATCAGAAAGTGTTCAAAATTCGGGTTCACCAAAATGTGAATAAAGATTTTGGGTATCCAATGGTTCTCTAAATTTTCTATGGTTTTTCACCTAAAAGGAGAGAAATGGACTCAAAATGCTAATGTCTACACTCAAGATTAATGTAAGGATGGATGCAATATGCCTAAATATGATGTCTAGATGCAACTAACTAAAAAGAAAGATGATTTATTGATGCTAAACCTAAGAAATACAAAGTGCTAGAAAACATAGTGATGCATGCAAAAACACATAAGAATGGAAGTAAAGAATGACATAATTGAACTAGGCTAGAGAGGTGCACCTAGAATCTAAAGTCTGATGTAGAAAGGCTTTGGAATCTTGTAGAGTTGACTAGAAATGTTGAGTGGGAAACTTATTCCAAACTGGGCAACTTAGTTTAGTTTTAGGAAAAATATTTTGGAATAGGAATATGCCAAATGGGTATCCAAAAATCCAGAAACCACTTTTCAGGCTTGTTAGTGGGATTAATTTTCCATAGATGGCGACTTAGTCCACCTAGGAATCTCATGAAATTTAGGGAAGGGTTCGGTAGCTTTTGGCCTACACTTCTATTCTTGATAGGTGTCCCGTCCAGATTATGTAGAAAATGAGTTGAAATAGATCTCTAGGCTTTAATTAGGGCTTTGTTGACTTTGATGAATTTGATGAATTGTAAACACCTTTTTGAAACTTTCCTCTTTGAAAAATTTGCATACAAGACCTACAAACACACATGCAAAAAGAGGGGAAAAACCCCACTTTGGTATTAATCAAACCCTATGAAATGGAATGGAATAAGAAGAGAATGACATGAATAAACAACATGCAATGTCACAAATTCACTAAACTCTTGATGTTGAAATATAAAGATATGCAATGAAGTGATTCAATAGATGACTTGATAGTGCTTAGAGTGCTTGAATTCTTGATAATTGCTTGAATGATTAAGTGAATGAATGATTGAATGAATTAGGGTTAAAATGTGAGGAAAAACCCTTATTTGTACTTGATTTTCCATTCTTTCCCAAAAATAACACATCACAGGCCGACCTCAAGGATAAGAGAATAAAATCCTACTAGAAAATTGAAATTATTTTGATTTTTGTGCCCAGTGGGACTAAGTCGCCCCAGGTGGTAACTTAGTCCCACTAGGGAAAATTTACTAGGCATAAAAAATTAAAGTACATTAAATAAGGTTTAATGGGAATATTCTCAAAAGCACACTTAAGTAGGGCTGGAAAGTACATTAAGGGGTCATTTAAACATAAGAAAGGGTCAATTAGTGATGACAAGTCTAGAAAAGCATGAGAGTTTGTTACAACTCTTTACAAAACTTTGAAATAAGACTTGGTAAGTAATAAAAAGGGGTGATTTAAATGAATTATAATGAAAGAGTCCTAGAAAAGTGTGAAAGTGGGTTACAACACTTCACAACACTTTTACAAGACATCCTAGAAGTCTTAATGATTCTCAAGGGTCCAAGACCTAATGTGAATGTGTTGGCCACATTACAACATTAAATCTAGGAAAGATCAAGCCAAAGTCCAAAAGAGAGACTCAAGTGAGAATAAAAATGTCCAACTATACATTTTTTGGTGACACAATGTCATTGGTTTTAATTTCCTCTGAGAGCGTGTTATTTCTTTGACTTGTCCTCTCTTGGAGACATTAGGAACAATGTTACCTAAGAAGAGACCTTACATGAACTAAGAAAAATTCCTTTGAATGTACCTTACACTATTTTGCATTTACAACAACTGTTATATGGACACCTTGAATAACACAGCTTGCATGCCTATGGTTCCATCTTATTTGTTCATGAGCTCTAAAAATATGAAGTTTTTCTTCTCTCATGAAGCTCAAATATCATTATTGTGTCACACCTTAGCAAAATTATCAAGAGGTATAACTTTGGTCTGGTTGTATGGGAGTCGAATGAAGGCATGACTTCCCTTAGCCACTCGTGTATGTGTGCACATACTAGATGTGTGTCTCACCCTTTAAGATACTCCCCCTATAGATGACCTAAAGTTCTGTGGCCCTAGAGTGAGCATATTGTGGATACTCACCTCATGGATGACTTGAAGTTCCATGGCCCCAGAGTGAGCACATTTTTGTCAAAGCTGGCTCCACCCATCTTATTCTTTTCTTTCTTCTTTATGTCTTTGGCATTATATTCTTGTGCCTTGTTGTTGCTCTTTATATCATTTTCATGTGTGTTCTTTTGTGCCTATGTTGTTTTTCCATAGGACCTTGTTCCTTGGGGCTTACACAACCCTCTTGATCATGGTCATCCTAGCTTACTAGCATTGGTGCATTTGAACCTCTCTTGATCATGGCCATACTATCTTACTAGCATTGGTGTATTTGGTCTACTTTAGTGTGATTTGGAAGAAAGTTCCTCCTCTCACTAAAGTGGGGGCTAGATGTAATGATGGAAAAAGGTCCCCCCTAACATGACCTTGATTTAGTGTTGCTATGTGTCTAACATATTCACATTAGGTCTAAATTTAAGTAGTGAACTAAATGAGCTTATGGGTTCCTTATTTGGAGTTTTGTAAAGTGTTGTAACACACTTTCACACTTTTCTATAGTTTTATTTAATAATTTGGCTTCTTTATGCTTTAATTGGCCTTATTTTGCATCCACAAGCCTCATTTAATGCATCTTTTTGAGGATAATCTCGACACAAATCAACATCCAATCATAATTCAAGTGTTTCTAGGTTCTGTGGCCTAGATTTAGTGATCTAGGACTCATTTGTCACCTTGGGCATATGAGTCCCACCTAGGTTTTTTGGTCTTGATCTTGGTTTTACACCTTTCTAAGTAGTTTTAAAAATGGTCCTATAAATTATGCCTAATGAGACTCATTTGCCACCTTGGGTGAATGAGTCCCCTGTGGCCCAAAATAAAAATCAATTCAAAATTTTTGAGAGATTTTATCCTCCTAGATTTGATGTCGGCTTGCACTATTGTAATTTTAGGAATTCTTGTATAATTTTAAGTATGAATACAAGTTTCTTTCACTCATTTTACACCTAGCAAGTTGAATGAGCATCCTTATAGCAAGTTTGAGTTCACAAGATCATTTGAGTGTTTACAAGAGTATTCAAGAGCATTCAAGGGAAGATTATCAAGCATTTTAGAGAATTTTTCAAGCATCAAGCATCATTTTAAGGTCTTCATTCATCATTTTTATTTTTGAGCTAACAATTGTGATGTAGGGTTTTATGATTCAAGCTAGTATTTCATTCAAGATCTATCCTATTCAAGCAAGAGTCAAGATCTACATCTGTTGGAACCATCTCATACATGTTTGTAACACTTTATTGCTAGGGTTTGGTGAGTTGCAACATCATATTTTTTTCATTCATTATTCTCCATTCCTATTTCATTTCATTTAAAGGTTTGATTACCAAAACGGGGTGTGACCAAGAAAAACCCATTTCCACTAAAAAAAACATTTTTGCATCTCTTTATTGTGTGATTTGCAAGTTTAGATTGAAGATAAATTAAGGAGAAGGTTTGGAGAAAGTTGTCAAAGTGCCTAAAGTTGTTAAAGTTGTCATCTTACATTGGAGATACTTGGAGGATTTCTACACATTACAAATTAGGGTTTTGGATTTGAAAATTAGTTGGGAAGCACATAGCAAACGTTGAAGACCAGATTTAGACCTTGAAGCTTAAAAAAACCCTAACTAGAATAATTTTCTAGTTCTATCATATGAGTCCCAGTTTAGGTCAAAATTTAGATTTTTATAGATTTAGATACCCATTTGCTAGATTCTTGTTTCTACACAAAAACCCAGATCTAGGACTAATTCACCCAACTTGGCGCATGAGTCTGAGTTAGCATTAAATTCAAAATTTCTAGCATTTCAGAGCTCTATCCAATCATTTTCATATTTCCAGGTGCACACATTTCATCTTTTACTTTTTGTTTTATTTTACATACATTTTTGGGTCATTTAGTGGAAGATTGCATCATATTAGGGTTTAGCATTACATATTTCATTGCATTTGTCTTTCCAAGCCCTAGCTTGGTGGTGAACCCCTCATTAGTTTACAATAAACCCCTAGGACAACCCTATTGCAAGATTTCTTTCTCCTTTGTATTGATATCTCTAGGGTTATTCTTGAATGAAATTTGAAAGTGAGTGTGCTCTATGTTCTAAACCATACAAAAGCACCTACCCCATTTTCCGTCATTTCATATATGTGAGATAATTATAATTTACCCTAATTATTAACCTAATACTAATTGAAACCTAGGACTAACCCTAACTCTAAGTGAACCCTAACCCTAATTAAATGAGGGTTGAAATAGGGTTAATTGACGGTTCAATTAGGGTTCTAGAACAAAACTTGGGGATAAAACTATTTGGATGGAAATGAAACTTGATCACTACTAATGCATACATGTGTCTAAGCACACATTTATTTATTTATGTAATAATAATTTAATGAATCCTTACCACACTGAACTAGATCCTGATCATAGTTTGAACTAGACCCAGATCTAGTAATGTATAGGTAAAAATATAAAGGTTAAGATTGCACCAAAAATTAAAAGGGAACAATTGATCACATAATAAAATAGAAAAAGATTTAATGGTTAAATTGATCTTTTATTAATTGGAATTTTTTTAATGATTGAATTTGGTTACTTCCTATTGGTTAGGTGTTTTTACTATATAACTAGCAATTACACTATGTATGTAGGTGCAATGCTTATATTGATTGATCAAAATGGGAAATTGTCATATCACCAAAATTTATTTATAAAGAGAATCAATTTATCAAGACAATTTATTAATGTAATAAATAATAAACAACTTTCAACCAATATTATACTAGTAGTCACATGCATAGGCATGCAATGATCAACCGATAGGGTGCACCAAAAATGGCTATTGATGGAGTAGGAAGCAGTGGAGTTTTATTCATTGGGTGCAATCATAGGTGTAAATAGGAAATGTGAAACAATGTGAAGTTAGTTCATATTAGGAGGCAGATGTTATGAATTTGAACTCTATGTACAATTTAAAGTAATAAATGAAATAATTTTCACACAAAGATTTTTTTTTTATATATATTCATTGAATATGAGCAGAGTAAAGTATTATAAACTCGAATATGACATTAAGAACTATTTGCATAAAAATGAGAAAATGGTTTTTGTGTTTTGGAATGAAAATTTCTTAGTTGGAAATTGTCTATAGTTACATCTTTTATTAGTAAGATTGAATAAAAAAGTATTCTTTTAAATTTTTTTATTTTTTTTATTTTTATTAGTTATAATGGTCATCACAAATGAGTTTTCCAAAAAGGGAAGATGTTATAAATAGTATCTACTTCGTAATTTTACAAATGCATTGAAATGATACACATAATTTGTATTGTCGTTTTAATTGAATTAGAAGGTACACATTGTTTTCATGGAACATGAGAAAGATGTACTAAATTTATACAACAATTTGTGTACACATGTATATATCTAACAATAGATATCATAGAGATTCATCATAAATTATAATTTTACATGAATTAGAAGGTACACCTTGTTTTGAGGCAACATGAAAAATATGATACTAAATCTATACAAGAATTTTTGCACACATGTATGTATGTAACAACAAATATATGGTGTTTAAATGTAAAACCACAAAACCCATGCTCATTTTCCTCCCTACCATATTGGCATCATGGGGCCCTATGGACTCTATCCAAACCCCTTAGTAAGAGAAGGATGGAATTACCATGGGAGATGTCATGGAGTTTCATCATACATCACACAATAAAAATCTTGGGAAAATTCTGGTGTTTCCATATATAATATCTTTAAATTGTTGTGTTTTCTTTGATGTCACAACTTGAATGCAAAAGTGTATCCTAGTTTTTGAATCCCTTTGCATGCTTAAACCTAGTTCCTACAAATGGAATATAAGGGTATGTTAGTGGACAAGCAAGGAAAATCAAAAAGGAAGGATAAAAAGAAAGTATACGGGTAAATATATATATATATATATATATAATGTGAGGCTAAAAATAATGAATAATTTTTACAATTAGTTAACCAAAGTTGTCTATTGACAATGGGAAAATGTTGTACTTACACTGTTGATTTGTTCAATAAGGATGAGCTGCATTGGACTGAGTCGTAGAAGCATGAAAGAATTTGAAATAGAGAGTGTACAATATACTAATTTTCTTGAATGTGTATTATATTTCTGCAGTAATATAAACAAAATAATATACATATACAATAAAAGAGGTTAGCACTATTTTTTAAAAATAGAAATTGATAAAGTGGAATATTTTGAATGCATGGAATCTTGGTAAGGGATTGTCTATAAGAAATCTATTGGAATGTGAAAAAGAGAGTTGTGGAAACAATGAAAAATACAATGATTGGTATCATGGGATTTGAAGGAAAAAAAACATAGTCGCGTATAGAATGAAAACCAAGTCAACCATGACATTGTAAATGATTTAGTTGAAAGAAGAAATAAACACCATTCTCATGTGCTTCTGGGGATAAACAATGTGATGCTATCAATAGATTTTTTGCCCACTTAGAAGCAGATGAGAGTGGTGTTTTGTTGCTATCCATAACCATGTAAACCAATGCTCATTGTCCTCCCTTCCATATTGGCATCATGAAGCCTCATGGGCTCTAGCCAAACCCCCAAGAAAAAAAGGAGTTAAGGTCTATGGAAAATCCCATGGAATCTTATCATATACCACACAAAAATAAATTTGAGGAAGGAAGGGCATTTTGAATCAAATTTTGTAACATTGTATTATTTTTTTTTGGCCTCAGAAGTTCATGGAAAACATATATCCTAGTAAAGAATTAGCATAATGAGGTTTGAAGACCGCTAGAAGAGGATGGATAAATGGAATAAATAGAACAATGCACAATAAGTAGAAAGGTCCATCTAAATTCATAATGCAAGTTTAAATCTACCTATATTAAAAGTACAACTGAAATCTAAGGAAGAATATAGTAAAAATAGTCAACGAATTGAAATGTCAATTGTTACATAGATTTCCTAGTGATACATATAGTTTTCGAATCCCTTTGCATGCTTAAACCTAGTTCTTGCAAACATAGTACAAGGGTATGTTAGTGGACAAGCATGAAAAATCAAGAAGGAAGGATAAAAGGCAAGTATATGGGTAAAATTAATATATACAATGTGAGGCTAAAAATAATGAATAATTTTTACAATTAGTTAACCAAATCTATCTATTGACAATGGGAAAGTGTCATACTTACATACATTGTTGATTGTATTGAAGAAGGGTGAGCTACATTGGACTGAGTCATAGGAGCATGGAAGAATTTGAAATAGAGAGTGTACAATACACTAATTTTCTTGAATGCATATTATATTTCTGCAGTAATATAAACAAAATAATATACATATACAATAAAAGAGGTTAGCACTATTCACGTTGTAAATAGAAATAGATAAAGTGGAATATTTTGAATGCATGGTATCTTGGTAAGGAATTCTCTATAAGTAATCTATTGGAGAAGTCAAAAATAGAGTTGTGGAAATAATGACAAATGCACTGATTAGCATCATGGGATTTAAAGGTAAAAACATAATCACGTACAAAATGAAAACCAAGCCAACCATGACATTATAAATGGTTTAGTTGAATGGAGAAACATACACCATTGTCATGTGCTTCTAGGGATAAACAATGTGATGCTATCAATAGATTTTTTGTCTACTTAGAAGCACATGAGAGCAGTGTTTGGTTGCTGTTCATAACCACATAAACTAATGCTCATTCTCCTCCCTACCATATTGGCATCATGAAGGCACATGGGCTCTAGCCAAATCCCCGAGAGAAAAAAGGAGTTAAGGTGCATGGAAAATCCCATGGACTCTTATCATATACCACACAAAAAGAAACTTGTGGAAAGATGGGTGTTTTGAATCAAATTATATAACATTGTAGTGTTTTTTTATGGGCTAAGAAGAACACAGAAAATAGATATCCTAGTGAAGAATTAGCATAATGTGATTTGAAGATGGCTAGAAGAAGATGGGTAAATGGAATATATAGAATAATGCACAATAATTAGAGAGGTCCATCTAACTTCATAATGCGAGTTTAAATCTACCTATATTAAAAATACAACTATAATCTAAGGAAGATTTATTAAAAATGGTCAATAAATTGAGACATCAATTGTTACATAGACTTCCTACTGATACATAATGGACATTTTTCTTTAGGGGATGGGGGAAAAATAATATCATAAAAAATATTGAAACAAAACAAGCAATCTATGTAACAGTTGGCTTGCCAATTCATAATACAAGAAACTAGATAAAATAGAGAAATTGTAAAAGTAGTATTAGGAAAGAACTTGAAGAATTAGAGATAAATGAGAGATGATCAAAACCCACAAGAAACATAGTGATACAAGAGGATAAATCTTTGTAAGAGTTGGCTTGTTTAATCAAAATTTCTCACATGGTCAAACACTTGGATTTTGTTTCCATCTATGTAGCTAGGGGGCTTTGTGGCTGTTATAAGAAACCTTGAGTAGTTTTTTCTAGGGAGCTTGAAATAGATGAGGGAAAAAGAATATCATGAAAAATATTGATATAAGATTAAAGCTACATTGTTTGGTAGTAGATATTGAAGAAAAATAGAGGAATTGTATAAAAGGGATTAGAATAACACTTGTTTGGTAGTAAATGTCACATAGAAAGAGAAAACTTGTATTGAGTTCCCTGAAATATAGATAGATACATATGCACACATATATATGTATTCAATTCCATGATTGATATATAAAAATACCCATATAGGAAGATATACATATGCATTAATGTAGACAAAGATATACATACATATGTATATCTAAATAGGTTTGTATACTATGTTTATTCATATTTATGTAGATTGTGATTTTAAGTAGAGTTTAAAATAGCATGTATAAGTATTGTATTGAGAAGATGTTAAGAATAGAGCATTTAATTATGTAGTATGTGTAACATATTCATAATGTCAAAATGACTCTTCTAGAAATGTAAATGAATCAATATATTTTCTTGCATATTTTGGAGTATACTTTCCCACATTGCAACATTGAATATTGCATTTACTTCCTCCTATGCCATTGCTCCACAATACATATATATACATACATATATATAAATACACATATAGAAACATATATACATGTACATATATATACATATACATATATACACATGCATATATACATATACATATATAGATACATATATATACATATATAGATACATATATATGTATATATATGTATTGTGGTGCAATGGCATAGGAGGAAGTAAATGCAATGTTCAATGTTGCAGTGTGGGAAAGTATACTCCAAAATATGCAAGAAAATATATTGATTCATTTGTATTTCCATAAGATCCATTATAGCATTATGAATATGTTACACATACTGTATAATTAAATGCTCTGTTCTTAACATCTCAATACTATATCATTCAATGCTATGGCTATATTGTGATGATTTTTACACAACGTAGACAATACTTATACATACATACAAACACACACACACACACACACATATATACACACACATGCATATATTGTAAATTCGAGCTCCATTATTTGCCATTAAATATTATAGACAAATAGGAAAATTGTAAAAGAACTATTAGGAAAACACTGGAGAATGACATACATCTGATTCTTAAATATCATCCTAATACCTCTTATAACTATTACATAGACTGCTTTCCTTCCACCAATATGTTGCATAATATTCTTTTTTCATCATCTATTCAAAGATCCATCTAACAAACTATTAATTACTATTGTTTTTTTCTTTGTAAGGAAAGAAAATGTATTGATTAAGTTTCATTGTCGAAAGAGCCATTGCGGTGTTTCTTGTGCATGAGGATACAATAATAATAGTCATCCTCAGGTCTATTCTATAATAGATTTGAGGGTTTTTAAAATGTTGTGCTATGAAGTCTATAAGTCATTTTACATGGGTATTTTGCATAAATGTTTTGTCCATAATATTGAATACCAGATAATGTAGCTCAAATTTCCAATTAAGCTTGTGGTGTTATATGCATTTTAGATAGATTATTCCATCATATACATTTTTCCATAACATAGAGAAAATAGGTATTTCCATGAAGAATCGGGTTTAAATAATTGATTTGGCAAGTTGGAAGGATAGTCGCATTTCTCGATGTTTATAGAGTTATATTTTCAGCTTGCTAATTCAACTATTTAAACCTGGTTCTTTTTTGTGGCAATGTGGACCTTAGTAATTACATGGGTTGGGGGTGGTGGAGTTGGTTTTCTCGATACGTGCAAGCTGAATGGTAAGCATTTTTTTTGTGTGAGGGTTAATGCATCCTTTCGTTGTTGTATGGCGGCGGTGAACAAAGTAAATACCATATTGAATGCTGCAATAATGGGAAAGTATACTTTGATGAAGTTATGCTATAGAAAGTGCCACTATGGTATTGGTTTGATAACAAACTATTGTTAAAATCATTGCATTTTCCTCCATCTTTTAGTAGATTGGAGGGTTTTCAAACTATGGCGCTACAAAATCTGTAAGTGATTTCACATGGGTATTTTGCATAAATAATTAATTTATTGTTCATGTCTTTCATAGTGTGCTTATTATTCCTTTTGATAGGAGCTTGGAGGGTTTTAACACTGATGGGCTACACAATGTATGAGAAAGTCTATTGATTAAGTTATATTGTTGAAAGAATTTTGTAGCCTTCAATTCCTTGGCTGGTGTGGTAGGAGAGTATTGTAAAAATTGTCAACTTCAGCTCCATTTGTTAGCAGATTGTAGGGTTTTAAAACTGTTGTTCTCCTAAATCTGTAAGTGATTATACATGGGCATTTTTCAAAAATGATTTATATTTTTATTTATTTTAAAACTGTTGTTGTACATAATCTATAAGTCATTTTGCATGCGTATCTGGCATTATCGTTTTGTATGGATGGAGAAATTGCAGTTAAATCTTCTTTCTTTCACCAAAAAATATCTTTTCCTGAAAAGATGAAAAGATAATTGTAGTAACATGGACAAATGCAATGTGTAGAATAGACAATGGTTATTGCAGTCAAGTGTATGTAAGTATGTGGTTGAAGTTTTCATTGAGATTTCTATTAGGCCAGCAGTGAATTGGATTTTTTGAAACTAGGGATGCCTCATTCGGTGGGAACTTGTATGGAATTTTTTTGTGTGGTGACATGCAACTTGGTAATTATGTGAGTTGGAAGTAGTGGAGCTGGTGGACTCAATACACATGAACTGAATGCTTGTGTATAATATTTAGTAACAAATAAGTGTTATTCTAATACCTATCATACAATTGCTCTATTACACTTGAATATATATGTGTATATGTACTTGTCTATGTTTTGAAGCATTAATTTTCAAATACAATTCATATTGTATATATATATATATATATATGCCTAATATGACAGTGAAAGAAAGAAGTGAAAATTGCATGCTTGCTCACCTACCCACCATATTGGCATTATGAAGCCTCATGGGCCCTTGGAAAAATATGAATTAGGTAAATCATGAAACACTGACTAAAAATGTGATGGAGTTCCATCATATATCAGATAATGGCGAAGTCGCTAAAAAAATTGTATGTTCCAATATATGGATTCGTTTTCCTAGATTCTTTTTTGCTCCAATAATTTTTTACAAAAAGAGAATGCTGATAAAGATCTGTAGAAGATGGAATTTGTCTATAATGTTGATAAATATAGGAAAAGGAGAATATAGAGGAGGTGTTGTTTCAAAGCATAACCAATTCCATGATGAAATACACAAATATTGTTTAAAGGAAGAAATCAAAGAAATAATAAAGGTTTTTCTTCAAAGCATACAATGTATAGGAATAAATTTATAGACATACCTGATTTTGGTATTATTGGAATGTATTTAACCATTCAAAAAGAAAAGGGGTGAGTGTACAACTTTGGTATGCACTGGAGGATATCTAGCCCTACAATAAGAAAATGAGTGAATCTATAATCTAGTAAATTATAAATTTACAAAACAAACCTTGACTATGCAAAGCAACATTTTGTTTCAATCTATCAAAATATATATCTGTGGTTAGGTGTGTATCAAATAGCTAAAAATATAGGGGAAAAAAAATGTACAACAACAATACGTGTACGAGATAGTGAAAATTATAGAACACAACACTTGTTAAACCATCCAATCTTCAAACCATTGGAGGTGCATGGTAGGTTTTGACCATTCTGTACCCATTGAGAAAGGTAACCAACTCCACCACTACCAACCCATGTAGTCAACAAACTCCACCATTTTTGTGAAGAGGTTTGGGCAAGGCCTCACAAATTGCATTAAATTATTATATATTGAGCAAAAAATGGAATATACAGAAGACTATATATTTTTGAAAGTAATACAGAGGAAGGCCAAAACAGTAAAATGCCAAAACAGTAAAATGTTGAGCAAAGAATTCTATATATCAACATTATACATATACCTATGCATATACATATAAATATAGATACACATACATATACATACACATACACATACACATACACATACACATACACATACATATACATATACATACATGTACATATACATATAAATATACATATACATGTACATATACATATAAATATACATATACATATACATATACATATACATATACATATACATATACATATACATATACATATAGACATACTTTTCACCCTTTGTTTATTGTTTGTAGTTATCTCTGTGCATCACTGGAATTATACTCATTACCATATGAGTAGTTCTAGTTAAATTTTCTTTCTTTGATAAAAAAAATATGGTTAGGGTTACTAATTTTTTCACCTCTTCTATTCTTCATGTACTTGGCACTAAATATTATAGAAAAATAAACAATATTTGCCTAGGGTTTTTACTGACAAAGTGGAGATTACCTCTTAAACAAAGGATCTTCCTAAATGTTCCTAATTGGTCAATAAGCTTTTCAAAGAAATTATGAATTTACAATTGACAAGGAAACTATTACATTGTAAAAGTCTTTTTAATAGCTCTTTTAGAGTTTCCCTATTTGTCTATAATATTTAGTCTCAAATAATGTAGCTTGAATTTTGAGTTGACAAGCAAACTGTTATATAGATTGGTTCAGGTACGATATAATTTTATCTCTGTCTTAGTTTTATATTTATTAGACCTAGAACCACATTTTTTTTTCATTAAATCTATAGGTGAATAATGACTAAGAACCAAGAGTAATTAGTATTCGAAGAAAGTTTAAATTGAATACAATCTGATTAAACTAATTAAATAGATAATTTGGGACTCCTCATTTTTGAATAATGAAAGAACTTATAACATTGATGTGTAGATTTTAAATGTGCTATAAAAGAATTTTAAACAAAAAGACAAACTATATGAAAAAAATATAATCTACTAGCAATTCTATATTGGAAATGTTAATATCCAAATATAACAATTACAATTTTTTTTTACAATAAAAAAACAAGATTACTTATATTGAAATTTGATAACTCTTTAGCAATACATGTCAACTATTACCTTTATGCAAAATATTTAAAATCTATATTAAAATAAATTGTCAATTATTACCCATATACAAAATATTTAATATATGTTAAAATATATTGTCAACTATTACCTATATAGAAAATATTTGAAATATATAAGGAAATAAATTGTTCAGTTGTCTTTGAAATTGTAATGTTTGTAAAAATATCATATAATCATTCAACTGATTTTAAATATTTGAAAGTAAAAATGACAAAAAAATTGACTAGAATTTTATTAAGAATGGAAGCTTGAGGAAAATGTCAAATCTATGAAATAAGAGAACTATTAGCAACACACTATATATATTGAAAAGAAGTGACTTTAGAATTTGCATAGAAGAACTAAAGATTCCACCATATAATAGGAATGAACAGTCATAGTGACAATGCATACCAGAAACAATCTGGGAACCATGTTAAAATCAAAAACATGGTAGGTCAATGAATGCACAAATATGTAGATGGAAACATAGGAATACATTATTTCCATATTTGTAAAACATAATTTTTAGCATCCCATAGTGAGCATTTAAAAGGAAAGGCTGTGAGAAATGATCGAAAGTGCAAAAGAGCAGTCAAAGTGTATGCTAGCTAGTGGAGCCTTTTTCTAGATCATAAGTAGATATCTTCATTATGTCTACAAGCAATAGTTTACACTTTGCTTCAAAATCAACTTTTGTTGCTTTGACAATCATTGTTTTCAGCCAGTCCTCATAATTATAAGTTTTTGTTCTAATAAAAGTAGTAAAGATGTATGGTTTACAAACAAGGCCTTTAATAACAACAACAAGCTTTTTTGTAGACTCAGAGCTGTCCTGCAACATGTAGAGGTCTTTTGCTAGAATTTACAACAAACTAGTTGTAGCTTCATCAAAATAAATACACCAAAGGTTAGCTGAATGGTCTTGCAAATTTAATTGCAGAAGATAGCGATAGTTGCATTCCTCAATTTCCATCTAGAAATGATCACAAAACCAAACATTAGCATGGGGGCGTGTGCATTTTATTTTGCATTATTTCCCATTAACCAACAAGAGGCAAGCAAGGTAACAAAAGACTCAGTTTTTGCAATTTGAATGATTGCTTTAAAAATGGCTTCAACAATTTCTAGCAAACAAAGGAAGTTGTTTAAGATAAATGCAATAGTAACTCTATCATTTGAAGGATGCAGCCTATGAGGTGCAAAATAAGATGAAGCCATTTGCTGTACTTTAATTGGTCCCTTAGATCTAAGAATGTTTGCCTCAAGAATAGAAGGGTTAATGTCAAGGACTATTCTTATTGATGTATTGATAAATTTACCATTAAAGTAGCCTACACAACCACCCCACACAATAAATATGACTATATCACTAGAAAGGTACATCCACTCCAAGCTATCACCTTTTTCTTGCCAACTTGGGCCCTGCAAATTAACATCAATGAAAGAAGCAGAGATATCTTATAGTTTAATGGCTTGTCAGATTGTTTTAGTTCCATTTTTTCTACGAATGGTTGAAATGTACCCAACATGCACTACAATGACAATAATATCAACCAAGCTATTATCACTATAGTTGCTTATGTCAGTAATTGGCACAAAAGTATATATTTTTCTTGGGATAAGAATCTCATCTTCACATTGTTTTATTGTTTATTTTTCATTCGAAACAATTTCAAGATTACTATTTAAGTTATTGAATCTTTTATTGGCTTCCTTGACCAATCCCCTCGATATTAAATAATTTGACCCCACCTAAACTTGACTTTAATGCAATTCAGTAATATCATCAAAACAAGTAATATGTATTTTTGTCCCCTCCATATCTATAATGTCAAAACTAAATATTTTCCCTTCACCTCTTTGTTTGTGGAAATGATACATCTTGCTAATATGTGTTACACACCCTTTCACTGTCTAAACATTTTAATAAATGTTCAAATCTTTAATAGGGCTAACCTTTGGAGGGTTTTTTTGTTTTTTAGGGGACATTGTAGACCAAATTTATGGGTTCATTTAGAAGGATAAGGTGAGTTAGGTGCCAAAATTTTCTCTTCTTGTTACTTGAACAAATACCTAGGGGTCCCAATAATTTGACAATCAGGCATAATCACAACTAAGTTTAATATGATTAAGGCCCTGGAAAAGAAGCAAAACAATATATTGGATAGATTATATGAGGTAGATACAAAAGAGAGAATTTTTAAAAATATTCAAGGAACAACGTAGCCCACCTTGAATCTTGGACATTCCTATAGACGTAGTCTCTTAAACATAAAAGGGACCCTATTTTCAAGGCACCTAAAAAAAATATCATTGCATTTAGAAGGGAGGGTTCCTATTTTCAAATGGTGGCCATCAGACACGAAAACCTTGTATTGCTCAACCTGCCCTTCATCACCGCCAATTTTTTTGAAGGATAGAAGCTGAAGGACCAGAGAGGGAACACCATCTCCAACATTGATGGAATGAATTGCAAATGAATTAAAAGTGGGTTGTTTCTTTGTAACCTACAAAGATAAGTGTAATCAAGTAAAATCCATATCATCACACAAAATGGATAGAACGAGTAAGAAAAACAAAAGGCTAGAAAGAGATATATTTTTTTGTGTTCTTAAAGATCAATGCATGTCTACTTCCATATCTATATGCTCTACTAGGGCCAGAAATATATGTATACACCTAAAGTCCAATAAAACAACAATAACAAGAAAGGTAGGAAACAATAACATCAAGTTTGTAGAAGGCACAACAAAAAAGCAGTAAAAACTTACAAAATTAGGTTCTAGAGGCTGGTAGATGGCATCCTCAGAGCTAGACTCCGTACTGTGACCTATGGGAGGTGACACCAAATCAATTTTTGGGGGCTTTGGAGACCCATCCACGAAGCCTGATTTTGCAAACATAGTTCTGTGACCTCTTAAAGGCAAAAAATCTTCCAATTGTAGTTGACTAATTGACAACTCTATATCATAGTAAAAATCAAAGATTAATGTATTGCAAAATTCAATGGCAATTGGTAGAAAACTTAGAAATATTCACAATATTTGAGGTTGCCTATATATGTATGCATGGAATTTTATTGCTATATTTCTATAAATACCTATATGCAAACATTGGTATATGTTGCTACTTACTGCCTTCATCCTTTTTAATAGAAACAATGGAATATACAACAACAAGAATGAAAATGCTTAAGTACATCAATGGATTGAATTTTTCCTTTGTCTACACATTTTGAAAAACACATATAACCAGATATATATATATATATATATATATATATATATATCCATATGTACACATGTATATATTTATTTATATATACAAAAATATATCTAAATGATAACATATTCCATCCAAACAAAATAAGCATGGTAAAGATTACAAAATTTTAAAAATTAGAAATAGTCCTTTCTAGAAGAACAATAGAATAATCTGTTATAAACAACTTCAAATAGATGAGTGGAAAACAATATAATGAAAGTTATTGATACTTAAACAGATGAGGGCAAAGGAATATCATGAAACATGTTAATACAAGACAACCGATCTATGTAATAGTTGCCTTGTAAATTCTAGATTCATAATTTTTTGTGCAATACTTATTGACCAACGAGAAACATTTAGGAACATCCTTTTTTGAAGAGACAAGGTCCATGTCATCATTATAAACTATGGGCAACTCTTCTCTATTTCAACAATTTTTACAATAGTTTTCTGTCAAACCATGTTCACCAAAGCAACTCTTTCAACAATGCAACCTAATCAATATATTTTCTCACATATTTCACAGTATAATTTCCCATACATATATATATACACACATATACATATACACATATATATACATATTTACATATCTACACACACATATATATGCATAAACACACATATATACATACATATATATATATATATATGTATATATATATACATATATATATGTATATATGTATATATACATATATATGTATATATATATGTACATATATATATAGGTACATATATATATATGTATATATACATATATACATATATATATGCATATATATACATATACACACACACACACACATATATATATATATATGCATACATATATATACATATATACATAAATATACTCTAGATTCAAGCTCCATTATTTGGCACTAAATATTATAGAGAAATAGGAAAATTGTAAAAGAACTATTAGGAAAACACTCAAGAACCACAAAAAATGAGAGAATATCAAAACCCAACATTAAATAGAGCTTTGAAATAGGAGGAAAGAATATCATAAAACATATTCACACAACACAAGCAATCTATGTAACAGTTGGCTTATCAATTCTAAATTCGACCACATTATCCGGTAGCAAATATTATAGATGAATAGGGAAACTGTACAAGAACTATTGCAAAAAAATACATACATACAACACACACACACATATATTTACATACACATATATATATATTTACATACACATATATATATATATATATTTACATATACATACATATATGTATACATATATATATGTATATGTATACATCTCTATATATATAGATCTATACAAATCACAAATTCTAGAGGACAACAATTTTAAATCCCTATGATTTGCTCTAAAACCAGCAGGGAGCAAGCGTATCAAACAACAGTCTACTATCAAACCAACACAACAATGCCTCTTTCGACAATGCAACTTAGTCAATATATTTTCTTCACAAAACTTTAAAAAATTGAAAATGAAAGAGAAAAACTACCATAATGAAGAGTTTGTTATGGGGGGAGTTGAAATAGATGAGGAAGAAATTATATATATATATATATATATATATATATATATATATATATATATATATATATATATATATATATATATAACACCACAATGTCTATTTCAACAATGTAACTTAATCAAAGTATACTTTCCCACCCTGCAACATTCAATATTGCATTTACTTGGTCCACCCCCATTGTACTACTACAAAAAAATGCATTAACCCTCACACAAGCAAACCCTTACCATTCACCTTTCACATATGAAGGTCACCACCTCCACCACTGCCGACCCACATAATATATATATATACATACACACACACACACATATATATATCGACATATACATATACATATATACATATAAATATACATATACATATACATAAAAATACACACACACACACACATATATATACATATACATATATACATACATATAATTTGTGCATCTTTGATTTTTATACACATTTTGTACAATTAGTCCCTTAGTATCCTCCTAGTTGATTTAACTTCAAATCCTTAGAAAGAGGATGTTGTAGATTGTCAATTTCTACGTAATTTATTCTTGTGTTTGCATATATAAATTTTCACATCCATTGAGCTGCCATGGTTTTGATTTTACTTTGGTGTCCATGTTCTTTGTAGTTTGCTAACAAATAGAGTAATTGTATAAGAGGAGCTGCATTATCTAGAATTCAATATTATAGAGAAATGGGGAAATTGTAACAAAACTATTAGTAAAATATACATACATATATTTATGCATATATACATATATACACACATGTATATATATACAAACATACATTTATATGTACATATATATATGGGTGATCCCACAGTAGTGGTTTATAATTTTTGGCCAAATTGGACACTGAAATTATTTTTTAAAACTAAATATTCACATTCAGGCACCTATAGCAGCTAAACCATGAAGAATTTGAAGATGATGAAAACTAGAGTCTCATCACATTTTTTCTATAGATTCTAAAAATATTTTTTTCAAAATTTTTGGAATAAGATTGCACTTCTTTTTCCATCTCCCATGAAAACCTTCTTTTTAAAAAAGTGATGCACATCGTATAATGCATAACTTTTTTTTTCCATTAAGGATAAAATTCTAATTCTTTCAAATTTAGATTTCTAACTTTGATATCTAGTGTTTCTAGTTGGTTAGAAAGTATTTTATTGAATATTTTTCTTTAATCAAGTTTCAAAGTCAAACCAATTACAATTCAGACATAGTGCGATCGTATAACACATAACTTTTTTGTATATATCAAAATTCAATTTTATTTTTTTGTTGGATCAAGGACTTCAATATCTGGTGCACTCATATTTTTCATATTTTTCAAATTTTTATTTTGATAATCTGCTATTTTTCCACATGTGTAGAACAAAGACCTTCATTTTCAATGAAAAACCTATGTTTAATAAAACTAAAAAAACAAATACATAATAAAACCCAAACATATTAAAATTATATTCATTGGATAGCTCGTTATGAGGATTACCTGATTCAAGTTGGGGTTGTGAAGATTTCTCCATTTTCATCCTCAACCCGACCTTAGAAGTGCCAAAATTCAGTGTTTTTTTATGTCTCAGGGAGGGGATGAGGAATAAAAGGGGTTCGAATGAACCCCTGGGGGTTCAAGAAAACTCCCAAGGGTTCATTCAAAATAGGTTCATTCAAACCCCCCTTTTATAAGGGGTTTTGATGGATTTTTTGGTTGGAAAGTATTGGGAGGGTTTTCCTGAACCTAGGTTCTAGCGAACTCCCTAATGGGTTTGGGTCGAACTAATAGGTTCGTATGAACCCCTAAAATCAATTTTTTTGGCCATGCATTCATTTTTTGTGAGTTTTCCTTCCTCACTTCAATTGTAAACCACTATTGTGGCTTCACCCATATATATATATATAGAGAGAGAGAGACTTAATTGAGAATCCAAGCTACATTACCTTCCACTAAATATTATAGACAAATAGAGAAATTGTCGAAGAGCTATTAGACAACAAATCCAATTCTAGTTCCTATTATTTTAGGATTCTTAGAAACAGAAAGGCACACCACATATGCTTTGTTGTTTATGTTTCTGTTTTATTGGACTTTAGGTGTATAAACATATGGTTGGCACTAGTAAAGGATATAGATGTGGAAGAAGACATGCATTGATCTTTTCAAACACATAAAAATATGTTTTTCTTAATCGTTCTATCCATTTGTTGTGATGACGTGCATTTTCCTTGATTGCACTTGTTTAATGAAAAAATAAATATAGATGTGCTTCTAGCTCTAATAAATATAAAAATAGGACAGAGATAAAATTATATCATATCTCAAGCAATCTATATAACAGTTCACTTATCAATTCAAAATTCAAGCTACATTATTTGGCACTAAATATTATAAAAAAATAGAGAAAGTATAAAAGAGCTATTAAAGACATTTACTATGTAACAACCACCAAAATAATTTCATATATATATACACGTGTGTATACATGTGTGTGTATATATATATATATTTGTGTCATAGAAAAATGCCCCTTTGTCATTTTCATGGCCTTTTAGGTCTTGTTTCATAGTGTTTGTCTATTTTTCTTTGATTTTATGTTGTGACATGGCTTGAACATGCTTATTTAGGTACTAAACTTCAAAGATGTCTTATGAAGGTGTTGTGAAGTGTTGTAAGACATTTCTCGACTCTTCTAGACTCTATTAATTACAATTAACCTAACAATCACCTTTTCATCACTAAAAAAGTCCTACTTTGAAGTGTTGTAAAGTCTTGTAACAAGCTTTCACACTTTTCTAGGCATATTTTCACTATTTATCCATTTCTCATGCTTTATTTGACCCCTTTATGCACTCATATGTCTTAAATAAGTGTATTTTTGAGTATTATCCTGACAAACAACATTAAATACAACATATTTCCCAAAACACATTTTTTAGGTCCTAGGTGGGACCCATTTGCTATGGGTGGCGAATGAGTCCCCCTTGGCCCAAAATTCAAAATATTTTAAATTTCCTTTTGGTATTTTATTCAAAAACACTTGATGTCAGCCTGTGATGAGGTATGAATGGGTAACTAAGGCACAAGTGTGTATAAATAAGTTATTTTCACCTCATTTCAAATCCCATTCATCAAGTTCACTTATTCACCTATTCATTCAAGCATTCAAGTACTTCGAAGTAGCCATTGGGATTTCTTCAAACTTGCATCATCACAGGTTTGGTAAGTTGATAGCAATTACATGTTATTAGTTTATCATTCCTTTGCATTTCATTATTTTAGTAAGGGTTTGATTACCAAAAGTGGGGTTTGACCAAGGCAAACCCCTATTCAGTAACCCTAAACCATTTCCCCCCTATTGCATGTTTGTCTGCAGCCTTTTGTGTGTAGATTTGACAATATTTTTGTTGTTGAAGATTGGTTTACAAGTCAACTAGGTGCTTCAAGTCAACTCAAGTCTATTTCATGCTTGGAGAAGGTTTTCTATTCGTTTCTTGCAGAATAGACTTTCGTAACTCGACAAGCAGTGATTCCTAGATCTGGTGTTGCAGAGTTGTATCCTCATTTTTCAAAAACTTGGGAAAGGAATAATTCACCACTTGTGGCGAATGAGTCCCACCTTAGGACTAAAAATCTATTTTTTTAAAGATTCCAGATCTCAATAGACAGAAACTTATTTTTGATAGTTTTCCACCAGGAGGAGGATTGATTTGCTACCCTAGACGAATGATTCCCACTATGAAAAATTAATGATTTTATTCAGCATCCATAACATTCCATATTCATCATACTTCACCTAGGTGCACTCTAATTTAACTCATTTCTTTTTGTTCTACATATTTTCTTCATTTACTTAATTGTTTGTGTATCACAATGTGTTTTCAAACATAGCTTTAATTTCACTTTTGCATTCATTTTCATTTATTTAGATTATTCAATTGAATTTAGTTACCTTAATTTAGCTTAGAAAACATTGAAAATAACATAATTTGAATGAACCAATAGCATTTTTTCTCCTATCTCTCCCCTTTTAGGTGAAAAATCCTAGAAGAGCAAGAGTAGCCCATAGGAGCCAAAAATCAATGGTTGATTTTGATGAACCTAACTTTGAGAACTTTTCATTTTTTAATTTCATTCACATATTGAATCCTAGTTTACATTTTCGTTAACATTCTAGGACTTTTTATCTTGCATTAGTGAAAGCTTCATTTATATTTCATTTTTGCATTACATGTCATTGAAAAAAAGTTAAAATTTGCATTCTGCATGCTTGATTGCATTTTGTAGAACATTAAAATCACATTAAAGTTTTTGAAAAACACACAAAAACATCATATTGGGACTTATTCACCACCCTTGGTGAATTAGTCCCTCTGCACTTTTTAAACATCATTTCTAGCATTTTTCTAGCATTTGTTTTCTTTTTTGTTTTTTGTAGTTAGATCTCTCTTTTAGTTAGCAACATTTCTATTATTTTCATTTCAAAATCTTAGATTAGATTGAATTTTCATTAACCCCTCCTTTGTGGTACTTGTATGAGTGTTTGGTGCCTCGTTGATAATACTTTAGTGAGAATTTCTAGACTCATGGCCTCTTGCGATAGCACTTTCATTTTGTACCTTGGGATCTCATGAGCTCCTACTCCTAGTATGGACAATGGTGCATTAAACCTTGACAATACCACTAAATGTTGACAACCACAACAACTCCCTCCCACAAGAAAAGGTCATTAATATTCATGAGGATTTTTCACACTTACAACAAGACTTGTCACTTGAAAACATTTCCACCACTGCCATTCCCGCCATTGAAAACCTTTATTGTTTAATTAAAAGTGATGATAGCTTGCAAGTGATGAAGAAGATTTCCGAGATTTAAAATAAACATGCTTCTTCTAATATCCAATCTAAAAACATTCTTGTAAGCCATGGAGGACCTCAAGTTCCTCTCCCTTCAACCATAGCTTCCATACCAACTTATACCAATCCGCATGTCCACACAACTATGCATCAGGTTAATTATGTGGCTACTTCTTTCCCAATTTCCACTAGTATTCCTACTTCTCTTGTGGCATCACACGTCCCTTCCACCACCTTCACACCCCATAGTATTCCTTTCACTTCCCCTCACATCACCTACACTCCACCATTTTCCCTTCCACCTCAACCCACATACGCCATTCTCCTTCTTACAAAACTCCTTACCATTATTTCATCCATGCAACATCAACTTTCCACCATTAACCAAGGTCAATCTGCTCCACCTACATATCATGTCCATGGTAGCCCTTTATCATTAGAAATCTTACGTACCCTGATGCCACAAAGGATAGAAATGCCTCAGTTTGAGAAATATGGAGGAAAAGGATACCCTATGGGTATGTGCAGGATCATGATGGGTCAAAAAGTGGCAATAGGTAAGTGATATGATGGCCCATCTAGCTGACAACTTTTTTTTACTCAATATTGATTAAACAAAAAGGGTTTTTAAAGGAGATTCTCAGATTTCCACCAATATAAATTATGTTTTACTTTGAATTTAATAAATAATTATTATTCATTTTCTATTTGAATTATGACTAAAGTCCTAATTGATAGGCTAGTTGAAAAACATCTGCAACTTTCAATTAGTATCACATTTTTTGAATCCGAAACATGCATCACATTCTATGCTTCGTATACTATAGGATTAAAAAAATATTGAATTTTATGAAGTTTTGACCAAGTTAAGGTGGTCAAACATACAAGTTTTTTATATTTTTTAAAAGTTATAATAAAAAAATCATAATTAATTATTTACATGGAAAAAAATTACAAAGAAATATGTATCACATCGGGACATGATTCCTCTACTTATATCTAAAATATTATAAAAAATATTATCATTTTATTGTGGTTAGGGTGGTCAAACAGACACCTACTTATTTTTTCCTTTGAAATTTAAGTACTATTGCATTGAAATTTCAAATTTTCACCAAATAGATTTTATTTAAAAAAAAAAACCTAATAGTTCGGAATCTACATTCAATTTTCTACAAATTCTATTATTAAATATTTTTGAAATAATATAGATAACTTATTCAAATTTTTACGTCAAGTTTCCTAACTCTAATTTTTTTGCCACTTAAGGGCCTATTTTTCCCATGATGATCCTACACATACCCCTATTAATCATGTTAATGCTTATACAACTTTTTGTAGTGAATTTTTCCTTGATGATAAACTTTTAGCTAAACTTTTCTTAAGGACCTTGAAAGACACTTTAGAGTGGTTTTCCAACTTGCCTAATCATTCCATCCATTCTTTCAATAAATTGGTGGATGCTTTTATAAGTCACTTTCAAGTTCACATGACACCTAAAAAGACAATGGTTGACCTCATGCGATGCAGAAAAAAAACAAATGAAAAAGTAACATATTTTATCTCATGATACCAATCCTTGTATGCTCAAATCGATGTCAATATTCTTGATGCACATTTGCAAAAGATGTTTATCAAAAACTTGCACACACACCTTTCAGATAAATTAACCATGATGAAATTCCATTCTTTCATGCATTTATGCACAACCTTATGTGACTATCAAAACTCGGTTCCAATTCATGATTCAAAATCCACTTCTAGCTGAGTTGAAAAACCTAAACACAACAATGAAAACCAAAACAACACACAAAACTTCCACAAACCGAATAGAGGCTTTTTATAGTTTAATCCACCTCCTCAACCTCAAATGCAGCCAACCCAACCCATTCCAAATCAAGTGGCAGCTATTAAAGCAGTGGTTCCTTATACCTATGGGGACCTGAAGAGATAGTTTATTCCCCTACCCAATACCCTTCATAACACAATGAACTAATTAATTCAACAATGCTCACTTTTCCACCCATTAGACCACTCAATCCAAACCAGAAAATGTTACCACCCACCTTCAAACCTAATTCTTATTGTCATTTTCATCACCAAAATGAACATGACACTGAACACTACAAGCGTCTAAAACATTTAGTTCAATACCTCATTGATTCAGGCCACTTGTCCATTATGGGTGTTAATGATCAAGGAAGTAAGTTTGTTGTACCCACTAACCAAAATTTGCAATTTTTTACTAATCCCATTCCTAAACATACTACCTCATTTTTCAAGGCTAGTGAACCTTCAAACACTGATGTAATGACTGCCGATACAGACAATGAACAACATGATACACCTCCTGCTATTAATATAAAAAGTCCTATGGATGAAATGGGGGCTATGATAGATGTTATCCCTCGTAAGGGCCAAACCACTACATCTCTTGATATCACTTTTTCTGCTAAAGACATAATACAGAAGCTTCCTGATGGCCCTCTCTACATAGCTGAAAAAATCTATGATAAGCCCACTAATGGGATATTAATAGGTCCCGCTTGAGGTGAGAATGTGATCATAGAGGATTTTCTAGTATTACATGATCTATATAAAGATAATTATAATAAACCAACTGCATGGATTAAGACACATACTAGTTTTGCATGCGCTACAATCAGATTGATCATGCTACCCTTATAGATAGGACCTAAAACTTTGGAGGTAACATTTTCAATTATTCCACAATCTAACCAATTTCATTTGTGGCTAGGCCACCCTTGGATTCAATCAATGAAAGTGGTCCCATTAGTTGTCCACAAGTGTTTGAAGTTTCCACATGACAATAAGATAGTCACCATACACCATAGTCATTTTAATCCCTTATCTTCTAAACATAATTTTTCATTAGAATCCTTTTGGCCTACACCCATGGAATCCATCACCCCTCAAAAGGATTTATTTTTCATTGCTTATCAAAAGTTTAAAGCCAAGAAGATAGCCAAATTGTCTCTTCGTAACATGTCCCCGTCCACTTCCACACCTCTTGTCATAGATGAAACCATGCTTTAAGCAGAGTTTGATATTGAGAAAACTACACAACCTCCTAAAAAACCACCCTTAGATACTTCCTTGCCATCATTCAAATGGCCAAGAGAAAATGAAACCACTCCTATCATGCCTCCTCACCTTAAACAAGTGTATAAAGCCAAAGAGAAAGTGGTTGATCCATATTCTTCGGTTTCCTCTATTCTTCCCTCTTTAGAAGTAGAACTTGTGATGAATCAATCCACTCTTACATCTCAACAACTCCAAAATAGAATTAAACAAAACTGTGGTGCTAGGGACTGTAGGCGTCATCATCATCTCCTTTCTTGTCAATCTCGCATGGAAGAAGATAAAGAAAATCAACCTCCACCCTTGAAAGAAGTGATAGATGACCATCCTCCTTCTCATGACCTACCATAGGATAGTCTAGTGCAACAATCACAAAAAAATGGACCAATCCAACAACCACATCTTTTGCTACATCCATCCTTAGAAATCACCCTTCATCCTCACATTGTCATTAATCTTGATGATGATGATGATGTGATGATCACAAAAATAGATGAAGACGTGCACGATGACTTAAATTGTCTATTTTCATCTAAAATGAGCTTACATGATAAATCCTCTCTACCAAGTGAAGAACCTAGTACAACTCCTAGTTTGACACTTACAATTTTCCTTTGGACAGTCAACCACCCTCACATTACATAGAACATGATTGGGAGGTGGATGACCTATTAGATAGTTGACTTGTATTCACCTAACTAGCCTTTTCAATTTTTCACTTTTTCTTTTTCCTTTTGTTTTCCTTTTCATGTGTGTATTGTATTCCCCCATATCGTGTATTTGATGTTTTCTCTCTTTGTACACTTACATTTGTACCTCTATTCTTCTATTCATTGTGCATAGTCTTTCCGCCCTTTTTTTTGTGTTCTCCTTTTGGGGATGACACAAAGTGTAGGACACCATATGTCTCTTCCATGTTGATCCAAAAGGTCCTTTTATTTTTCCATTTTTTTGTTTTTTTTTCTCCTTTTGGGGATGATGCAAAGTGTAGAGACACCCTATGTCTCTTCCATGTTGACCCACAAGGTTCTTGTCTTTTTCACTTTTGTTTTGTGTTTTCCTTTTGGGGATGATGCAAGGAATTGAGACCAAAATGTCTCCTTCATGTTGACCCAAAAGCTATTTCAATTTCTTTCATTTTTTTGTTTCCTTTCTTTTCGCTTGTGTTTTCCTTTTGGGGACAATGGAAAGCGCTGAGGCCACAATGTCTCTTCCATGTTGACCCAAAACAAACTTAGTTTTTTTTTTCACTCTTTTTGTGTCATTCTTCGAGTTCTATGTACTTTATGGAATGATGAAAGTTCCACACTTTTACATAAAAATATTACAACAATGAACATACTGACCCCAATCCCTAGATGCCTTATGTGTTTGGTGTGCTCTTTTTTGGGGTGAAACTCCCTTTCTTTGTTTTTCATTTTTCCTTGACATGACGTATCCTAAATTCAAAACATATGACTTGGCATAGGGCTTTCTAGGTTGGCTCTCGTATTTTTTTTTTTTTTTCATTTTCTTTTCTTCTCTACTTTAAAGTAATTTTTCATAGAATGATGTTTAGCAATCCCCTTAAAGTGGGGGGCATACATTACCATAATTAATTTGCATTCTTGGTTCCTAGTGTAGCCTTGTTGTTTATATGATGTGTTCGTCACTTTGTGGATGACATTGGGTGTAATTTCCTTCATAATTGTGATCTATCTCAGCATATTACATTCCTCTTGGTGGCTTGATGCAATGCACCACATACCCTATGTTGCGAATATACTATTCTTTGATTGGTCCTCTCTTGGAGACATTAGACACAATGTTCCCAAAGTGATTGAACTTGCATGAATTGAACAAGACTCCTTTGAACATCCTTTACATTTTATACTTTTTTCATTTTACATTTTTTCCTTTTTCCACCTTGCATAACACAACATGCATGACTGAGGTACCCCTTTTTTTGTTCATGGAATATTCCTTGTGGCACCTTGTTAAAGTTATCAACATGTATAAATTTAATATGGTTGAGAAGGAAGCCCACCTAGTAGCATGAATTTTCCCCATAGCCACTTTTGTGTTTGTGAATGCATACCAACTAGCATAAGTATCTTACCTTTTTTGGCTTTCTCACCCTGCAGAAAACTAGTTTTGTGTCCCCATAGTGAGTACATTTGGGCCTTCTCATCCCAAGGACAACCTAAAGTTTTGTGGCCCTAGAGTGAGTACATATTCTATTTTTCAAAAAATCATCCGAGATCTAATCCACAACTAGTTGGATTGATGATTGAAGTTTCATTCAATTCTTTCATTTCAACACCTGTGTGTTCCTTTGTTCTTATTTCTAGTTTTCCATGGGATCCTCATCCTCGGGGCTTGATCATACCTCTTGACTGTTGTTATTCCATCTTGCTAACATAAGTGCATTCAAACCCTCTTCTCAATGTTCCTGGCTACTTTAGTGTCAGTTTGAAGCAAGTTCATCCTCTCACTAAAGTGGGGGATAAATGTGTCATAAAAATTTCCCCTTATCATTTTCATGGCCTTTTAGGTATTGTTTCATGGTGTTTGTCTATTTTTCTCTGATTTTATGTTGTGACATGGCTTGAACATGCTTATTTAGGTTTAAAAATTCAAAGAACGATGTCATGTGAAGGTGTTGTGAAGTGTTGTAAGACATTTCTACACTCTTCTAGACTCTATTAATTACAATTCACCTAAAATCACCTTTCTATCACTAAACAAGTCCTATTTTGAAGTGTTGTAAAGTCTTGTAACAAGTTTTCATGCTTTTCTAGGCATATTTTCACTATTTATCCTATTCTCATGCATTATTTGACCCCTTTATGCCCTCATATGTCTTAATTAAGTGTATTTTTGAGTATTATCCTAACAAACACCATTAAATACAACATATTTCCTGACACACATTTTCAAGTCCTAGGTGGGACCCATTCACCATGGGTGGAAAATGAGTCCCCCTTGGCCTCAAATTCAAAATATTTTAAATTTCCTTTTGGGATTTTATTCAAAAAAACTTGATGTCATCCTGTGATGAGGTATGAATGGGTAACTAAGGCACAAGTGTGTATAAATAAGTGATTTTCACCTCATTTCAACCCCCATTCATCAAGTTCACTTATTCACCTATTCATTTAAGCATTAAAGCACTATTCAAGCACTTTGAAGAAGCCATTGAGATTACTTTAGACTTGCATCATCAAGGGTTTGGTAAGTTGATAGAAATTACATGTTATTAGTTTATCATTCCTTTGCATTTCATTATTTTATTAAGGGTTTGATTACCAAAAGTGGGGTTTGACCAAGGAAAACCCCTATTGCATGTTTGTTTGCAGCATTTTGTGTGAATATTTGATAATATTTTTGGTTTTGAAGATTAGTTTACAAGTCAAATAGGTGCCTCAAGTCAACTCAAGTCTATTTCAAGCTTGGAGAATGTTTTATGTCTGTTTCCTACAGAATTGACTTCGACAACCTGACAAGTAGTGATTCCTAGATTTGGTGTTGTAGATTGTCTCTTGATTTTTTAGAAATTTGGGAGAGGAACGATTAACCACCTATTGAAAATGAGTTCCACCTTAGGATTGAAAATATTAATTTTGTCAGATTCTGGATCTTGACAGACATAAACTTATTTTTGATAGTTTTTCACCAGGAAGACTCATTCGCCACCCTAGGTGAATGAGTTCCACTGTGAAAAATCAGAAATTTTAACCAGTATCCACAACATTTCAGATTCATCATGATTCAACCAAGTGCACTATGATTTAACTCATTTCTTTTTGTTTTGCATATTTTATTCATTTACTTCATTATTTTCATATCACAATGTGTTTTCAAACATGACTTTAATTTCAATTTTGCATTCATTTTCATTCATTTAGATCTGTCAATTACATTTAGTTAACTTCATTTAGCTTAGAAAATATTGCACATAACATAATTTGAATGAACCAATAGCATTTTTTTCCCTATCTCTCTCCTTTTCGGTGAAAAACCCTAGAAGATCAAGAGTTGTCCATAGGAGCCAAAAATGAATGGTTCAATATTTATATGTACATATATATGTATATGTATACATGTATGTATGTATGTATATGTATACATGTATTTATATGCTTATGTATACATGTATATATACATATATATATATATACATATATGTATAGATGTATATATATGTCTATATATATATATGTATGTATGTATGTTTTATATGGGCATTTTGCATCAATGATTAATTTATTGTTCATGCCTTTCATTCTCTGCTTATTGTTCCTTTCAATAGTAGGTTGGAGGGTTTTAACACTAATGTACTACAAAATGTGCAAGAAAGTATATTGATTAAATTGCATTGTCAAAAGAGCCATTTCAAATAGTAAGCGATATTAGAAAGAATAACACTTAACGACCAACAAACTAATTTAATTGAAGAACAAACAAAGCATACATCTAATTAGTAGATGTATCTATGCATATGCAATGCATTTTTGGTGTGGGAAAACAAATATCATGAAGTATATTAATATAAGACATATAACATGTTCGACACAAAGGAAAAAGCACAACAATTAACACTTTAGTATGAGAAAATTTCAAACAACCAAGGAAAAAATAAATGCACAAAACATATTGGTGTAAGACAAGCAATCTATGTAAGAGTTGTAAGGCATCTTAGAAAAACACTTAAGAAGCAGACATAACTAACAGTTAAATATATATATATATATATATATTTATATGTATATATATGTATATGTATATGTATACATGTATAAATGTATGTATATGTATATATACATGTATATAAATGTACATGTTTACATGTATATATATGTATATTTTACATACATATTTTGCATAAATGATTAATTTTTATTGTTCATGCCTTTTAATCTCTACTTATTTCTTCTTTCGATAGCAGGTTGGAGGGTTTTAACATTGATGTGCTGCAAAATGTGTGAGGAAGTATATTGATTAAATTTCATTTTCAAAAGAGCCATTTCAAACAATAATAGATATTAGAAAGAATAATACTCAATAGACACCAAATTAATTTAATTGAAGAACAAACAAAGCATACATCTAATTAGTAAATGTATCCATGCATATGCAATGTATTTTTGGTGGGGGAAAATGAATATCATGAAGCATATTGATATAAGACATATAACATGTTCCATAAAAAGGAAAAAGCCACATCAATTAACACTTTATTATAACCAACTTCATATAGTCAAGGGGAAAAGAAATGCACAAAACATATTGGTGCAAGACAAGCAATCTATGAAATAGTTGTAAGGAATCTTAGAAAAACACTTAAGAGGTAGACATAACTAATATTTGAATGGTACAAGAACATCATGAAAAAACATCAAGAATAGAAGAGGGAAATAACCTGTACAAAATTCTATGAGACCAACACCACAATGGTTGTTTCAACAATGGAACTTAATCAAAGTATACTCTACCACACTATGACATTAAATATTCCTTTTACTTTGACCACCCACATTTTTAGTTCCCACCCCTAACACACAACAAAAGGGGGATCCATTAACCCTCAAGCAAACGAAAACTTACCATTCAGTTTTTGTGTATCTAGGACACCAACTCCAACACCACCAATCGACATAATCATTAAGACCCACACCGCCAACAAAAATCTAGTGAAGTCACTGCTGGAAGGTGCATCTCTTGCATAAGAAAAAAAATTCATAGCTAGGCTGATGGAAATCCCGTTGGGGCCTCAAACACATAGCCTATCTGCCAAGGCAGCTCTGGTGCTACCTATGATTCTTAAGTCTTTTCGTAATATTTTTTTACAATTTCCCTATTTTTTCTATAATATTTAGTACATATTCCACGTATAGAGCATGCCAACTCCACTATTTCTAGGCTAGGAAATTACCAAGATCCACGTTGCCACAAAAAAAACCCATTCAAAGAACTAATTAGATATTTTTCATAAATATTCTATCTATAATATTTAATGCCAAGCAATGTAGCTCCTATGTTAATTGGTATAACACCAAAGATACACATAGATCACCAAAACAATAACCCAAGAAAAAAAAAATCACTAACCATAACCACATTTTTTGATGAAAGAAAGAAGATTTAACTACAATTGCTCCTATGGAAATGGGTATAAAGCCAAAGATGCATAACCATAACTACAAACAATAAACAAGGGCCACAAAAATTACTGACCAGGTAACCATATTTTTTTGACAAAAGAAAGAAGCTTTAACTACAATTTCCCCAAATCCACACTAAATAGAGCTCCTAAAGCCATTACATAGCAATAATCTATGCAAAATGAGCACAACCCCACACACTTCATTGAAAATTTGAGCTACATCACCTAGCAATAAATATTATAGAAAAATAGAGAAATTGTAAAAGAGGTATTAGAATAACACTCAACCAAAAATTAGTAACCCTAACAATGTTTTTTGATAGAAGAAAGAAGATTTAACTACAATTTCTCCACCTGTAAAGAATGATAATCTCTTTGAAGTCTCCAAAATGGGTATAATGCAAAAGATAGAAACATATAACAAGAAGAAATTAACATTAAATTAATCATCTATACAAAACACCCATGTAAAAATTAGTATAACCCCACAAGCTTCATTTAAAATTTGAGCTACATCACCTAGCACTAAATATTATATACAAAAAGGGAAATTGTAAAAGAGCTATTAGAACAACACTAAACAACCACCAAAGTAATTTTATCTCCAATATGTTAATGGTTTCACACAAACCTAAACCCTACACATGGATAACTACAATTTCTCCTATGGTAATGGCTGCAATACCAAAGATACACACATATAACCAAAACAATAGACCAACAACAAAAGAAAGAAGATTTAACTACAATTGCTCAAGTATGGTAATGGGTATAAAGCCAAAGATGCACAACCATAACTACAAACAATAAACAAGGGCCACAAAAATTACTGACCCCAACCATATTTTTTTGATGAAAGAAAGAAGATTTAACCACAATTTTCTCAAAGCCAGATTAAATACAACTCCTAAAGCTAATAAATACAATAATCTAGGCAAAATGAGTACAACCCCACACACTTCATTGAAAATTTGAGCTACATCACTTGGCACTAAATATTATAGAAAAATAGATAAATTGTAAAAGAGGTATTAGAATAACACTCAAGAGGTAAAAATTAGTAAACATAACCATATTTTTTTGATGAAAGAAAGAAGATTTAACTACATTTTCTCCACCTACAAAGAGTGATAATCTCTTTGAAGTCTCCAAAATGAGTATAATGCCAAAGATAGAAACATATAACAAGAAGGAATTAACAATATGTTAATCATCTATGCAAAACACCCATGTAAAAATTAGTATAACCCCACAAGATTCATTAAAAATTTGCGTTACATCACCTGACACTAAATATTATACACAAATAGAGAAATTGTAAAATACCTATTAGAATAACACTGAACAACCACCAAAGTAATTTTATCTTTGTCATGCCCATAATTTTTGTTAGAAAAACCTAACATTTTTTTTACAAGAATTAAGGTGTGCATCTCTCTTAAGTATTTGAGATGAAGGTATATATCTATAGTACACACTACACACCTTCGTATAGTCACCTCTTAACCTAAGTGTAGGAAATAGAATAAATATGCCATTTCCACATTTTAATATGGATATAAAATTAGTGCCACACATTTTTTTTTTGTAATTTACTTCTATTGAGTCCTATAGTTATTCAAATTTAAGAACTTATAATACCTTTCCAATCACTAAAAATTAATTTGAACTCTTGCCCTAGAAAACTCCCTTAATGATTCTTATCTACTATTGATGCTGTGTTTTGCACACTTTCTCAACATAGGCAGTGCGTAAGTGCACTACCTCTCTTGAAAGGAGACTTCCAACAACAAGTTGCTGAAAATCACCCCAAGGTCACTCAGGTGTTAGGTCATGACTTGCATGGAATTCCTCATTTGATACTTGATGTGATTTTTCTAGTAATCATAGGGCATACTTATGTAGCTAGATTGAATGAATTAGATCTTGTGAATTGAAGTTTCTAGGATGGAATCTGATGTGCACTTTGCCACAGGTTTGAACAACAATTCGAAACTCCAATGTTTTCTTAAATTTTGGCTTTACAATGTACAATGAACCTTAGCTTAGGTTATTTCTAAAAAAAAAAGAGAAAGAGCAGGGAAGAGGATAGATTCTTGGATTTGCAATTAACTATGAACAGTGATCATGGAGGTTTTGATGTGGACAACTTCCTTCAAATAGGATTCCACTTAACCAAGAAACCTACAATATCATGAAATTGATGCTATCTTCTATGGTCTATAGATATTCTACCATTCATCCACCACATACATGCATGAATAAAGATAAAATTTTAAGGTAACTTTAAGTTTTAGCCTAGAATAACTTTACACAACCATTCACCAGTAGCAAATAAAAAAAGTATGGACTCATAAGGCATCTACATAGCAAAAATTTGCATAACCATAGAAAAACATTACCAAATCTATCTAAGTAATCTAAAACCAACTAGAACAAAAATGTAAATCTAACTAAAACATCTAACTATTGGAGATTAAATCATGAAACATGTAGAGAAACTTAGAAAATGCACCAAAATCAATGCATTTCCATTAAAATTTTTGTAGCATGTCATTACAACAACTCAACTCTCTCTTGAAAATGAGAGGAGACCCCCTATTTATAGTGTCCAAAAGGTAGAATGAATGGAAAAAAATAATTTGCATTGTGTGGCCATGATTCATTACAAATTAGGGTTCTACCTACCCCACAATATTTTACAATTTAAAATACAACTTTGTCTTTATCTCTATTTTTTCCTTTAGTGAAAACATTGTAACATTTTGTCTTTTTTTCTGATTACCCTTTTGCTGTAGCTAATCCTTTAGGAGATCTTCATCAATAATAGGGTTGCCTTCTTGTTTCTTCAAAGCAGTATACTCCATAAACTTTAGAATTAATGGTTTGAGTTTATCCACGTCTACGATTTCAAATTGCAATGCCTGATAACTCCACTCTTTGAATTATTTAGTGAGATTTTCCTAGTCCTTGTCATACTTAGTAGTGTGGTCTCAAAATATCTCTAATTGGGTAAAGGCTCAAGCAAAAAAGCTCATGCAATCAGCAGTGATTTCGTCTAACATCCCATCTTCGATCTTCTTCAAGAAGCGGGGCTTTATCCTCTCTGAATCCATTTGTATAGCTGGCATATCATATCTTGTCAGTAGCTTCAAGTATCTGATGCAATCGGCTTGGATCTACTTAGCCCACTTGATATCCACATTCATCATGTCGAGCACTGGCTCTAACCTCTCTTTTCGATTCACAAAATCATGCTTCCATACATCCACTAGCCAATGGTCATCCTTTTTGAAGGCGAGCTCCTTTTCCCAAGTTGTACTCAGCAGTCTAAGAATAGGCCCAATCTTTGGATAGGTGGATTCATATCTTGTCAGGAAGTCAGTGCAAAGCTTCCTCATACCCTCAAGGGACTGTTGGAGATCCAAGAATAATTAGTTGTCCGGACAACATCACCGATACCCATGTTTCCAACATATAGGACCTGTTGGAACCAACTTTTTGTAGTCTTATCTAGGTTCTTTCTCTTTTCTAGCTTGTCTATTTTCTCTTTTGATAGTAATTGCAGTGGAGCCATGGATGTGGTGGGCGCTTCTTCCGTAGAGGACCATTGTTGGATATACACTGTCAGGTCAGCCACCTGTGCCTTGAGCTCTTCTTTTGAAATCTTGTCTTGTTGTTTCAGGTGTACTACCATGGGAATAGATTCTTGGAGGTTCTCTACCTTTTTCTCTCTAGTAGCCATTCCCAAATCAATGGTAGAAACATTATAGGTTATCCCTTCTACTCCCACTACTGGCATTGCTACTTGGATGGTTCTAGATTCAGAGACATCCATCATCACCTTAGACATGATTTTGGGCTCCCTCTCCTTCTTGGTGCTGATTTGTGCACTAGCTAAGATAGCTTCCAACCTTGTTCTTAGGTCAGCTAGGGTGGGAGCTTTCTTCTCAAGTTTCCTTTCTAGAAATTTGAGCATAGCAGACTTTTCCTTAGGTGATTCACAATCACCCTCCTTTTCATCCTTCATGACCTTAACATCTCTTTCCTTGAAGGCTTCTTTCTCTTCCCTAATGTTTTCTTCTTCTTCATCAGAGTCTCAAAGGAATACCAGATGTTTTACTAGGGACTTGGTAGGCAATCGTTCCTTGGGACCTTCTTCTCTCAGTCTCCCCTTCTTCCTTTTCTTTAATTTCTTCATCTTGTTCATCCCTATGCACATGCTTCTCAGGCTGTTCTATTTTGAGGCTTCTGTTAGTTTGAACCTCACCTTTTAGTTTATCCTCTTCTACATTCTCTTCTTCCTTGTGAGGAGGTGGCACATCTTCCTACTATTCCTTTTCTTATTCTTCTTGTCCTTCAGAGAAAGGAATTTCTTTGTCATGTTTAGGGATTTCCTCTTGCTGTTCACCTGCAGGAAGCTCCACACTTTCTTCTTCCTTGTCATATTCTTTCCCTTCTTCTTTGGGAGGTTATATTTTTGTTTCTTCTCTGACATCCTTTAGTTGTTGAGCCAACTATTCCTCAAAATTAGGATTGAAAGTTTGCACAATAAGCTTTCCACCGACGTCTTCTTCTTCCTCTCAGCTTTCAGAGGATCCTGTTTCTTCTTCTTCATGAACCACCTTGTCGATTCATAGGAGTTCATACTTTGGATGTTTGTGATACTCATCTGCCTCCTCTTCCAATGCTTTTGAGGCTTCTCTTTCTTGCAGTTGTAGCTCCTCGGATATTTGCATTGTAGCTTCCATTGATGGTGGTTTTTTTGGAGGTTTTGAGGGAGGGGTACTGGCGAGGACCTATGCTAAGGTAGGTTGGATGATGGGATTCATTAGTACTTAGGAAATCTTAGAAGGAACATTCCGCATGTGTCACGAGAATGCCTTTGGAAATGTGAGCACGAGCATTGGTATTGTTGCTACAGCCAATCGGAGCAATGTGGTGGGAGACATGGAGGTAGAGGAAAGTGGAGAATTTGTAGTGGAGGAATCAACCAATACTATGGGCCCAATTGGTTAAGAGGAGGAAAGGAAGACCGAAATATCCACCACAGGTCTAGAAATGTAGCAACCATAGCTTGAGAAATAGGTGGAGGGACAACAACATCGGAAGCGACTAGTGGATATTTCAGCTAATCCATCTCTATTTCCTCTCCCTCACAAAGGGGATCCTCTTGAATTATAGGTAGTGCTATGATGCTTCCTAACCTTTTATGTTTCTTTGAGGGCTCGCCCTCTGAAACTTTCCTTGCATAAAATTTTAGATTCAATTGCTATTCTTTAGTCTCTTTTCTTTTCCTCGATCTTGTGAGCAGGGAAGATTTAGATGTTTCTCTTGTCAAGGTTTTAGCAGCAATATAATCTATAGCACTAGGATCACTTTTGAGCCCTTCATATGTTAGGAAAACCCCTTTTTTCTTCAACCAAGCTACCTGTCTATCGACCCATTCTTTGGTGTGTGTCTTGATGGGCTTGGTTATAATATCAAGGTCATTGACCTCTTACTCATCCCAATCTATAGCTAGTATTGGAAAATTAGTGACCACATTGTACCTAGGGTCCATTACTGTGCTCTCGACCTCTTCCACTTGATCAAGGATAGGAAGTAAATTCACCCTTTTTATGAAGTACGCAGTCATCTGCATGTAATGCCTCATGCATACTTCCTTATCATCTTGGAAATTCACCCATAAATATTCAATATAATGCAAATGGGTGTAGTCGGGTCCAAGTGCTTTCTTTACATGCCCATAAGGGTCCATTCGTGGATGGGTAGTATGAAGCTGAAAAATGATATTTAGCCAGCTCCTTTGAATTTTTAGCACATTGAGAGGTTTTTAGCTTGTAAGGGGATAAGGGATCCCTGCCAAATGCTTGCTGCTAAGGAGAGCATGTACACGTCACAACTTCTGAGATAGTTCTAGCAATATAATCCAGTCATTGGGGTACCAGGGTAGCTTATTTGGCCTCTTTGTGTAACCTTGGGCATGAATGTAGGTGAATTTAAGGTTATGAATAAACAAGAAGGCATACTATTTCAAGAATGCTCGAGCACTGTGGGAGACTCATCTCTTGAAATATCCTCCAAGCAGTATGATAATGTGACCTACAAATGTGTCATTCCCTCTAGAATAGTCCCTCTTCAAATTTCTAAACTAAAATTGAGGGTATCTATCATAACCTTCAATTCTTGACCAGATTCTTCATCAGGAGCCATGAACAATCCACTATACTACCTTTGTTCAACTAGCGAGTAGACTAGGTAGGATGCTGTATAAAATTTGGAGGTCTTTTTAACATTCATAAACTACTCGTGGAAGCAATCACTAATGATCTCTCCCTAATAGAATGTGGTGTCCTTGCCACAGAGAATCTTCTCAACAAAATAAACCATCCATTCTTGGAAATATGCAACAATAGGAAAACCCATTACCTTGCTCAGCAGGGCCACTAAGTCATGATAGTCCTCGTGGAAGTTGCTATGAAAGAGCTCTTGAGGAAATTTTGCAGTGCTGCCCCTTTTTTCCTTTAACTAGTACTGATTTATGTGCCTTTTGCATACCATGGGATCTTCATCTCACATTTCCTTGCAATCCTATATCATTGGTACCTCCATTTCCCCAAAGGTAGGAATGTGGAAGGTTTTGGTGATTTCTCAGGGAGACATGTCTACTAAAATATTCCCATCTTTGTCTACTATCATTCGGCTCCCAAGTTGGTATGATTGCTTGTAGGCCATGACTAGCTCAGAAGTGACAAGAGCAGGGGGGAAGCCTCCAGCCTTGGAAATTCCACTACTTCTAATCAACCTTGTAGTGTCCATGGTCGGGTTGACTCAAACCCTCTATTTAAACTCATCAATATCGATGTTCCTGATATTGGTATCAGTAATCTCTTTCCAATTTGTAATGATTTTTGAGTGCAAAGGCTATCCCTGGAATTAATATTTCATATGTTCTTTTTCCTCTTTCCCATGAGAAACTCTACCTGATTTCTTCCCTTTGTCTTTCTCTACAACTGCCCCCGAGGGTCCTATACCTGATTCCATATATTTTGCAGACAAAGGCATGATAAGTGCAATTAAGCATAAAGACATCAACATTAGCCAAAACCCCTACTAATGAAGTTAGGCTGGATAATACAACACTTATGAAATCAAACATTTTCTTTGAGATGCCATCAGTAGTTTACTGGAGGGAATTTGGTCAACTCGGGCCCAAGGGGCTAGAATTCCTTGGTAGGATTGTTGTTGTGAAGGGTGAACAAGGCAAGGAAAACTGTGTGGTTCCTCCTATCTTCAAGTTTGGATGATTTGAAAGATTTAAGTAGGGGAGGGCTCAATTTGAGCACGTGGGTCAAGGTTTGTTTCCCGATCAAAGGTCACTTGAATCATCTTTGGAGCACCTAGAGTTGTGAGGTAGGAAAGCTATCTAAGGTTCACCGTTTGAAATGACCAGGCTAGAACAAAATTTTGAGGACAAAGTTTTGGGGTTTGAGACCTATGAGGCTAAAAGGAAGTTGAAATAAACTCTTAATATTTTAAGTGCTCATGTCTCAACGGTTAGGAAGCTATTGGATGATGGCCGTTTGGAATGGTGAATGTCAAACGAAAATGATCTAGAGGACTTTTGTCAATTTTGAAATTCTCTATTTTTCTCTAGTTTTAGCATCATCAAAAAGTGTTTGGGACCCTGACTCCAATGCATCTTGAATGGAGTCAATCGAAGTCCTGAAGCTCAAGATATATATGGTCAAGCCTCTGGCCAACTCTCAGAACTAGGCCAAAAAAAGGGGGAAAAATAAAAGTCATCAAAACTAGTCAAGGTCAGCACCATTGCAAAGTTCTCATCATCACGATTCCAGTGGAGTTTGTTTCATGGAAAATAGAGTTCGTATGGAAAAGTTATGAAAGGTCAAAGATTGGGTCAACTCGATGACATTAGCACCCAATCAGCCCAACAACCAATCAACCCTTGACATATGGGAATACCTCATTGCTCCATGTGGAAAATAATATTTTGGCAAAAATAATTAAAAAAAATATATAAAAAATATATATTTTAAATAAAAATAAAGTATATATTTAAGGAAATATTAAGATGCACCCCACCCATTGATGAGGGGCAGCCCACATTAAGTTGGACACCACCAATGGTATGGGGGGAAGCCCACCTTAATGGGGAACATATCCCCCACTTAAAGGAGGAGATAAAGAGGAGGGGAGTGTGGCAGGACCACCACCCCCCATTCTCTCTAAACTTAATTAATTTTTTCCTATAAAATGCCTTAAAATAAGGCTATTTCATAAATTTTTAAACCATGGAAATTTTATACCCCTCTGTTCAGGAATATTAAGAATATTATTCCTAAATTAAGGAGCCTATTCAAACTACATCCCCAAATTAATAGGGAATAGATCCCTTAGTAACCATTCAAATGGAAAAAGAAATTATCTTGAGGGGATATTATCCTTTTGGGAATCATAAGAAGGGGATATTATTGGAATTTTCTCTATGTAAGGGAGATTGGGTAGTTAATTGGTTTTACACCAATTTTGGAAAGAAATGTAATATAAAAAGGGGTAGAATGGGGGTGTGAAGGCAAGTGATTTTGGAAGAATTTTGCAAGTGTGATAGATTGTTTTCCTTGGAGAAATTATTGTATTTCCATGCTTTTGGAGAAGCTTGTTTCCACACACTTTGGAAGTGCATTTGTAAATTTATTTGTAAACCAAGGGGAGGTTCTGCCAATGAATGTAACCAAATTCTGAAGGAGTAATTGGATCAGTCCACTCATTGGAGAGGGGCCCAGAGACATAGTCGTTCTAAATGACGAACTTTGTTATTAATCTTTGTTTGCACTCTCTTTATCTCTCATTCTGTTCTTTCTTTAATTACTTTGTAATTCTATTATTTAAATTCCATTTGTGTGTTTAATCATAATTAAGCACTTTTGGTTTGTAATTGTTAACATAAGCATTTGAAGCAAATTCCATAGATCCTTAAAAAAAATCAAAATTGGTATCAGAGCTGTGTTTTGACTAGTATTGCAGATTTGAATGCTTACACGCTCGAAGCTTCAACAAGGAAAAGGAAAACTTGAAGAATACAATCCTAAGATTGGAAAACAAAGGACTTCACCAACAATGGACAAAAATGAAGCTGGGAAAAGCATTGAGCAAGAGCTTGATGATAAGTGTTTCCAGCGAGTCTTCCTCGAAATGAAGGCTATGGTGGAAGAGTTGTATGTGGAAAAGAAGAAGCATGACAAGGGAGATTTTTCAAAGTGAGAAAAGAAGGAAGATCAAAAGGACAAAGAAGAGAAAGCTCCAAAAGCTCCATCTCCTCCATCTTCCCCTTTCCCTCCATCTTCTACTTCTTCTTCTTCCTCTTCTATGATCGTTAATCCTTTCAAAAGCAAGTCTAAGCCTATTATTAAACTTGATGTAAAATTTGAGTTTTCTAAGTATATCGTGGTGAGTTAAATGTCCAAAAGTTAAATGATTGGATCCAACAGGTAGAAGTCTACTGTAGGATTCAAGGCCTAACAAAAGATGCTTCTATGATCCAATTAGCCACTCTTCGGTTGGGAGGTACAAATCTCACTTGGTGGGAGAGTAGGACTCGGGAGGAAATTTCTCACCATGGTAAGTTCAATATGACTTGGATGGAATTTATTGCTTCCCTTAAAAAATAGTTTTATCCTTTAGGTTATATGCAACAATTAACCATGAATTGGAAAACCTTTAGGAAAGGTAAGGGTTAGTCTATCCAAGATTACACTCATGAGTTTAGAAAACGGGCTATTGCTTAAAATGTTCCATTTTATACTTAAGATACATTATTCAAGTGCATAGGTGGTTTGCATTCTTACCTAAGACATACTATTCTAATGTTGAGTCCTAATAATTTGGATGAAGTGTCAGTCCAAGCCACTCATTTAGAGTCAAGGGGTAAGAACATTTTCAGTGATAATTTCTTAAAGAAACCATCTAAGATTGAGGGGAAACCTAAGGGTAAAGATAAAGGAAAAGGGAAAAAGATAGCAATGGTAAAGAAAGAGGGTGAAAAACCTACTTGTTCTCATTCTAAGAAAGAAGGACACGATGACTCTAAGTGCTGGAAACTTCATCCAGAACTTAGGCCAAAGAGGTACGGTGGAAACAAAGGGAAGTAGAAGATAGCTGTTGTAACACAATAGAATATTGGATTTGATTCTAGGGACAAGACAAAGATAACTGCTGCTGGAATTCAAGGTAAAAACAAAGGTATATCTCTTGCATTTGAATCAAGTATTTCTGCAAGTACACGTAAGAAACCTAAATTAGATAAGCAAAGGAATGAACTGTTTCATATCTATGTGATAACTAAATACACTAAGGTTGATACTTTATTTGAAATGAGTTCACAAGTTAATCTCATATCTGAAGAGGTTGTTAAAAAGATAAATCTCAAAACTCCTCATCCGAAGCCATACCCTTTGGGATGGGTTTGTAATGATGCATAGTTACAAGTCACTAAACAATGTAAGCTTAGTTTTGCAATCACTGCAAAATCTAAAGATGGGATTGTAGCAGATGTTGTACCTTTAGATATTTGTGGACTTGCGTTAAGAAGTCCATATTTGTATGACTGTAAAGCTATCTTCTTTAGGGAGAAAAACAAGTATCACCTATTTAAGGATGGGATTGAATATATTGTACGTGCACACAAAGTCAAAACTAGTCTTGCATTAGTTAATGCTATTCAGATGAAAAGATTGGTGAACTCCAGTAAAAACTTTGTGTTAATGCTTGTTAAGGCCAAAGAAGATGAAACATCTAAGGCATTTAAAGGAATTGATCCTAAACATAAGGCTAAATTGGTCAAAGTTGTATCCGCTTATGATGACTTGTTTCAGGAACCAAAAGGATTGCCTCCTAAAAGAGATATTCAACATGAAATTCAATTGCAACAAGATGCGCTACTACCTAATATTGGCATGTATCATTTGTCTATCATGCAAAATGAAGAAATCAAAAAAAAGTGTTTAGGAGCTTTTCGACAAAGGAGTGATTCATCCAAGCACATCACCTTGTGGTTCTCCAATCATTTTGGTTCCAAAGAAAAAGATGGAACATGGAGGATGTGCATCGACTTTAGCACATTGAATAAAATCACCATTAAAAATAGGTATCCACTTCCTAGAATTGACGACTTGCTTGATCAACTTAAGCATGTAATTTATTTCTCTAAATTATATTTGCGAAGTGGTCATCATTAGATTAGAATTCAGAGGACGATATTTGGAAAACTACTTTCAAGAAAAAATAAGGACTTTATGAATGGTTGGTTATGCCCTTCAGGCTTACTAATGCACCTGCCACATTCATGTGATTCATGAATGACATCTTCCATCCTTACATTGATGATTTTTTTATTGTGTATCTTGATGATATCCTAGTTTTTAGCAAGTCTTGGGAAGACCATGTAAGTCATGTTAAATTTTTTGATGTACTAAGAAAAGAAAAACTCTATGTAAAGATGTCTAAATGCAAGTTTACAAATACATCTCTTGTGTACTTATGTTATATCGTAGGGAATGGTCAATTGAAAGTTGACCCTGTGAAGGTTGAGGCAATTGTAAATTGGCCTAAGCCAAGTACTGTAACTAAAGTTAGGATTTTTTTGGGTGCTTTCCAATACTGGAGGAAGTTTATTGCAAACTTCTCCTTCATCGCATCACTGTTGCATGCATTAACAAGTACAAAGATAAATTTTTAGTGGGGAGGACCACAATAGAAGGCCTTTGACACACTAAAGGAAAGGTTAAGCATCACACCAATCCTAGCTCTACCAGATTTACACCAACCATTCGAGATCGAAAAAAATGTGAGTGGATTTTCCATGGGATTAGTATTGACAAAAGGAGATAAGCCGATCTATTACCACTCTGAAACTTTTTCTGGCATAGTAAGTAATTATCCAACTTACGATAAATAAATTTAAGCTTTAGTATAAAGTGTTAAGAAATGGAAATATTATATAATGGGAAAGGAAATAGTAATCCATACCAATCATCGGCCATTACAATATCTACATTCACAAACTAAGCTACAACAAAGTAGGCATTTTCAGTGGCTGGGATTTTTATAGTAGTTTCATCTATTCATTAAGTATAAGAAAGGATCCCATAAAAAAGTAGTAGATATGATTTCTAGACCTCCAGTTTCTAATGCTTCAATAATCCTTAAAAATAGTTCTATGATGCATGCAATTTTTGAAGAAAATATGCTACTGATGAAAATTATAAGGATATCTATGCAGCTCTAATCCAAGGAAAACAAGTAGAAGAAAAGGATTACTATGTGCATGATAAAATCTTGTATCACTTAGGAAAATTATGCATTCCAAAGAATGAAAAACCACATGTAATTAGAGAGGCACACACATCACTAATTGTAGGATATTTTGGGGTTAGTAAAAGTTTGGAAAAACTACAAAAATATTGCTACTGGCCTCAAATGCAAGAAATTGTAAAAAAATATATTAAGGGGTGTGTGATGTGTGCAACTAGAAAACCAAGTAATAGGAAATTGGGTTTGTACACACCTTTGCCTATACCATCCCAACCATGGGAAAGTGTATCTATAGATTTTTTCAGGGGGTTACCTATGTCTAGGAAAGGGCATGACCTTTTGTATGTAGTAGTTGATCGGTTCAACAAAATGTGTATTCTTATGTCATGTAAAAAGAAAGTCACTGCTAAATTGATAGCTCATATGTATTTTCAGTTTGTATGGGTTCACTTTGGGTTACCCACTTCCATTGTATTAGATCAAGATTCTCAATTCCTTTGGGATTTTTGGTTAGTCTTATGGGGACTTATGGATACTAAAATGAAGAAGAGTACAACCTTCCATCCGTAGACTGATGGAAAGACAAAGGTAGTCAATAGGATAGTTGTGCATCTACTAAGAGGATATTGCAACAAGCATCCTAAGTTGTGGGATAAAAGTCTTCATTATGTGCAACATGCCTACAACCATGCAACCCATTCTTCTACAAAGAGGTCTCCTTTTGAGACTTGCTTCGGTTACTTGCCAAAGA
>VDFB02000015.1:468688386-468708871 GCA_007258455.2 Sequoia sempervirens
CCTCATTCTCTCTAAACTTAATTAATTTTTTCCTATAAAATGCTTTAAAATAAGGCTATTTCATAAATTTTTAAACCATGAAAATTTTATACCCCTCTATTTGGGAATATTAGGAATATTATTCCTAAATTAAGGAGCCTATTCAAACTACATCCCCATATTAATAGGGAGTAAATCCTTTCATAACCATTCAAATGGAAAAATAAATTATCTTGAGGGGATACTATCCTTCCGAGAATCATAAGAAGGGGATATTATTGGAATTTTCTCTATGTAAGGGAGATTGGGTAGTTAATTGGTTTTACACCAATTTTGGAAAGAAACATAATATAAAAAGGGGTAGAATGGGGGTGTGAAGGCAAGTGATTTTGGAAGAATTTTGCAAGTGTGATAGATTGTTTTCCTTGGAGAAATTATTGTATTTCCATGCTTTTGGAGAAGCTTGTTTCCACGCACTTTGGAAGTGCATTTGTAAATTTCTTTGTAAACTAAGGGGAGGTTCTGCTAATGAATGTAACCAAATTTCTGGAGGAATAATTGGATCGGTTCACTCATTTGAGAGGGGCTCAGAGATGTAGTCATTCTAAATGATGAACTTCGTTCTCAATCTTCAATTGCACTCTCTTTATTTCTCATTTTGTTCTTTCTTTAATTACTTTGTAATTATGTTATTTAAATTACATTTGTGTGTTTAATTATAATTAATCACTTTTTCTTTGTAATTGTTAATGTAAGCATTCAAAGAAAATGTCATAGATCCTTAAAACAGATAAAAAAATCTAGTGGGAGCGACCCGATGGACCGGACTCGAGATTGTGTTTAGCCTTTGGGTTTCTTTCGTTAATTTTTTGGGTGATTGGGACATCAAGCTCTGGGATTCAAAAAGATGAGCTCATTTGGCTATTTGGAATGGTGATGTCCTTGCGAAAGTTCACATATGGAATTCCGTGCTTTGGGACCTGGAGGATGCCAAGGAAGTTGCACTTTGTTTATTTAACTCGGTTAGCAAATGGAATGATGGGGCTCGGGGTATAGGAAGATGAGGTGAGTATTCCATTTGAAATGATGAAAACCACACAACATCATAGGGACAAAACCCTATGGGAGTGGGCCCAGGAGTCCTCAAAGGAAGCAGAGTTAATTTTGTACATCTCGAAAACTAATGAAATAGGGAAATCTAGAGTCATGGGTCAGGGGAGTCAATTTTTCATTGTTTCAAAGTTGTGAGTTTTGAGGTTTTCTTAGTTAGCGAAAGGGAGGCTAAAGTCTAGAGGGCACAAGCATTCTATGAGAATAATGGTGCCAAGATGATAAAGTTCTAGATTTAAACTTTATGACAATTTGAAGGTTTTCTTGCTATTTGACAACATGGGTTTTTTAGGTGTTCTCTTCTTCTCCCAAATGGATGTATTTTAACTTGGTCTCTCCCATATCTTAAAATCAAAATCATCAAAAATATTATTTGGGAGGGAAGACAGAAAACCTACCTTAAGAACCTAGTGGTGGAGAGCACTAAATCCTCGAGGAACCAATCGATGAAGGCAATGGGTGCAACGACGATGTGAGATGAAGGCGTTGGATCTCTTTGGTGGATCTGAACTTCCTCCTGGCTAACTTTCCATGTGAAAATGATAGGTCGAGCCAGGTATTTATACTTCCAAGTGTATTTAATACAACCCATCAATGTGAGTATATCGGATGATAAGGTTGGTAAGTTCAAACCTTGAGATGGCTGCAAGAGATCCAGGACCCAAATTCTGGAGGGATGTGGGGTAATGGCCATTTCAAATGTTCAAACGAAAAACACTAAAATATGAGACATAGGGTTTGAAGGGTATAACTCCAACATAAGTTGGTCGTCTCAAAGGGAAAACTCACCACAAAGCCCCGAGAAGAGAAGTTTGGATAACCAGGTTTGGGACATGCAAAGGACGACAACTTTGTGACACAGGTCTTGAGGGCGGTGGTCGAGGATCCAGGTCTTAGGGCACATAAAGGTGAAGGCCATTATCTGGATTGAGACAACAAATGATCAATGGAAATCCAACAAGGGTAACCTGATGTACCGGACTTGGAGGGATCCAAGGCTGCTAGAAAAGGAAAACTGCCAAAGGGACTCCGTGGGGACCCAAGACTTGGAAAATTTGAGGGGCTAAAACATTTTCAATTTAATATGAGACTTTTGAGGCACACTAACCATTTAGGACACCAAAATAGGAGCACACAAGATGAGGTGGCGACAAAACAACTCGGCAAGTCAAAGAAAAGAGAGGGTCCCCATCTCGAACGAGGCGTGTGTGTTGAGGGCACAACATCTACCTCACCTATCAATTTTTCTCTTTGAAGAGTTGATCCTAATGATGTTGGTTCATGACTTAAAATGACTAATCGCAACAACATAATTATCTTTTCCTTTTGAGCTCTCATCTATAATTAATATGAAATAATTTTTCTTATTCAAAAATGATGCTCTAAGATTATTAAATTAAAATATTTTAACCTTAAATAGGAGGTTAAAATTTAAATCTCCAAATAAAATTACAATGCTAAAATTTTAAACTTCTAATGATAATTAAAAAAAATACTTGAATTTGTACATTTATAATTTTTTAGATTTTATCTCAAATTTAAAGCTCTCCAACAATATTATATAGGTTTGTATTTTTTTTATTTTTATTTTTTCAGGTATCAAATAAAATATATCTATACACATTATAATTCAAAATTTCCATAGTATGAAATAACTCTTCCATAAGAAGATTTTAAATTATAATTTATATAAATTTAAATTGTCAAATATATCCTTAGATTAAATTACATGCTGATAGCTTCAACGACTATATCATTAAATATACTTATTTATTATGTACATACGATAAATAGCTTAAAATATAAGTCAATAAAATAATTACTCACTCTTATTTATAAAATAAATGTAAATTTTCTAATATTTACTCATGATTAAATTATTACTCACTTTAAAACTAATTCCTTTATGGTTTTACTAATATGACAAACTTTAATGGGGTTGGGGCCCTAGCTCGGTTGGCTAAATCTTTCTTGTTGTAGGAGGTTGGTCATGAGGTCTAGTCTCCCCCACCCTCGTGGTACTGGAGGGCATGTCGCGCCAGCACTGCCGGTCATGTTAAAATTTTTACCAGGCACACTGCAGTTTATAGGGGGTCGTGTTACCCGATTCTTGCAGTCTAATAAAAATAATAATAATTAAAAAAAAATATGACAAAATTTAATCCACATTAAAGTCTATTAACCTAAATTACCAAGTAATATGCTTGCAACAAAATTGAAATAAAATAGGATAAAAGGTTAGAATGAAACCCTAGCTAAGCACTATATGATGCGTGCCCTAGTCTCTCATTTTATTTTATTTTCTTGTTTCTATTTGTTTCTCTATGCAAGGTGGAAGAAAATTTTCTTGGAACTTGAAGGATGGTAGTATGTAACCATCCATGCCACATGATCTCCATATCAAATAGATGAAGACATCGCAGAGGTTTCTTGTTTAAGTTCGGAATGACATACTAACATTTTCATTGGTCCTTTACTATGTTTGGTGTGCATAATCTCCTCAAATATTTTGAACAATTCGTATTTTAAAGATTTGTAAGAAATGTATAAAATTTAATTCATAAAATTTCTACATGCATAGTCACTACCACAAACTGCTTAAATTTTCCCTCATTTGTTTGATGTGTGCAGAGACATAACACCTCTAAGAGGGATGATTAAGTTCAATTTCTATCATATATTTTTCTAAATCCGTCATAGGAGCAGATCCATACATAAGATCTCATTCTAACTATGTTATGAAAAGAAAATTATTCACATATGTATATGTACCCTCATTTTACAGAGGGTTATTCTTCATATTGTAGGGATCTTTGTATTTATTTTTTTATATTTTTCTTAGTTGCACAATATATGTATCTTTAGATGTTATTATAGGAGGATTTGGACAGCAAGGGCTTCGTAATGGGTTTTCCCCCTAGGGTTTGGAAGACAAATGATTATTTATGTTTTTGTATTTCATTGTTCCTTTTCTACATACTCAATAATGACAACCTACTTATTTGCAGATTTGTGTGGGATTTAGATTTGCTAATGTTTAGCCCCCCATTCTGAAGAAAAATTTCATTTATGAATATGAATTACTACTAAAATACAGTGTTAAATATCTATTTGATAGAGGCTTATCATTTTTATTTATTTATTCACTTGTTGTCTATGATAATAGATTTGAAGGAAAATTGACAATTTATATATATATATAAACCAGAATATCAGAATCATATTTTTCTGGAATATATATTTATATAAATGAATTATTTGTGAAATATAAATAAATAAATAAATATATAATAGTTATTTTTTTTCATCCCAAATTATTTACCCAATAATCTCATGTACTTGGAATAATTTTGGAATGCTTTTAAGAAAGACTTATTCATGATTATGTAATATGAGTTTCTTTTTGCTTTCTTACCAAATTATTAGTTGGTTAATACATATTTAAAAACTTACATTATATTCCCCAAAGATATAGAGTTGTTTAAAGTTTAAAAAGTAATATTTTATTACAACTTTAGAAAGAAATCTGTTACAATTCTCAATAATTGATTTTTTTAAAATCCAAAATATACATATTATACCAATATATTAGTTTTCCTTAAAGCAAGAACTCAAAAATAGTTCTATTCTAAAACATTATTTTATTCATCAACTAAAAGGTCATATTTCTTATTCTTAAAAAGAAATATGATTATATACATGTACTATACTTGCTTCAAATATGTTTTACTATAACTCTCAAATATTTGTAAATTAAAATTTATTGAATAGGTTACAAATATTATTCTTTTATTCATATTCAACAACCTACAAAACTAAATGTTTCCTTTTATTTTTATTTGTTTACTTAACCCACACCAAAATTTATGATATCCAAATAAATTTTCGTCAAGAGGACTTAGGTTACTCATCCATTTACAAAAGAACTATAATAATTATACATATTATTTTTTTCAAATGTTAAATTAAAACCAATCCTCATCCTCATACACTTATTTTATACATGTTTACAAAATATTTTCTTCTCCATGTCACAATAAGATCAAAACTCTTTACATAAACTTTCCATGTCACAACTTGTACTTAAAATGGCACAAATAACATTTGAGGAAACAATTACCTTACATGCCTGAGAACAAGACTTGCTCTTATTACAAATAATATTAGGAAGACAATTTTTTATTTATTTAGAACTTAAAATATACCTTGGTCTTTATATTCTTTAGTTTTACAATAAAACACTTATGCTCAATATTACAACAATATATAAGAATAAAATGAATAAAACACAAAAGAATGAGGCTTTCTCACCACCCTAACTTAATGGAATAATGAAGCCTCATGGGCTCTAGCCATACCCCCGAGCAAGAAACAAATGAATACCAATGATCTAGGTATGAAGGTTAAAAGAATAGTTTAACTACAATTTTTTTTTATCTATCCATTCATCAGACAAATTCTAAATTTATATACACATAAACTTAACACTTTCTCCCAATTGATTTGAAAGCCATAACAAAATAACACAATACAAATCTCCTACTCAAACAACTAATAGAAATGAGGAGAAATCACTTATCTCCACTATGTTGCATTTTGAGCTCCTCCTTTACATGTGAGAGATCCTTGCTTCTTTTCCAATTTTCTTCTTTTCTTTTTACCCAAAATTCAAATTCTCCAAAAACTTTCTCCAAGAGGAGAAGTGGGTAACATAAATTTCCTCTTTTCCATCAAGTATATCTAAATTCGCTTGAATAAGAGAAAGACACTTGTCACTCTCTCATGTGATTTTTCAACACATATCCCCACAAGTCATCACATGTGTGAGACTTTTGGGGAGATAGGAATGTACAATGAAACTCTACCCAACATACCTTACAAGGTGGCTTCACACATGTAAAAGCCTTGATTCTTTTTTCAAGTTCATTGATGAACTTTGGGGAGTGTGGTGGGAGAGTGACAAGTCACTTCTCCCAACTTCCAAGAGCTCAAATTCGTCACACTCTTTTAAATGGACTTTTGGAGGGTCACATCATGCCTTAAGGACAAATTCACCTATCCAAAATGTCCTCCTTCCATAGATATGGACCCTAGGGGTCTATTTTTGCACTAATATGAATTAAATTGACCAAACAACACTCTAAAAAGACCACTTTAAAAGTCAATTCAAAATTCAAAACCTAACTAAGGATTTCAAAACCCTAATTATTCTTACATCCTTAATCACTTGATTTAATTCAATAAAGCTTTAAAATTCATGCTTACACTAAACTACCAATCATTAAAACCCTAAACACAATTAAAGTTTACACAAAACCCTAACTACCTCCTAGATCATAGGGTCAAAATTTAAAACTTCAAAAGATAAATATTTAACTTGGTTCTAGATATTTCTCCTTTTTTTTACCCTTGAAATTACTCTCACATGTATTTTTCCAAATAAATTTTACGTTAGAAATATAATAAATACTTGCTCAAAATATTAATAAGATCAAATTCAATAGTTAGTAAATCATAATACACATATATATTCATTTCCTTTCTCTATGAAAAATGAAAACTTTGATCATGCATGAAACAATAATGAAAAAACTAACCTTAGCTAAATAATTTATTTACACTATTAAATTTACTCTTGGAAACTCCTTCCTCTAATAAAATTCATCATGCAACTTGATATCTAATTTATTTAATTTTTCCTCAAATTATCTTACCTCAAGTATACCCCTCATTGATTAGAGTTGTCCTTTAAAATTACCTTGATGATGCTTGTATAGTGGTCCTTCTGGAAAATTCTTCCTAATCTTCCCAAAGTCTCACTTTGTTCCTACCTATTATCATTTTCCAAGTAACATAAAACTTATTAGCGAGATTCAAACTAATATTAGGTACACAAAATTTATTATCTCATATCAGTCTAAGTATATTCTTCATATGATACTTGTTGAAGAATCTAAATATTATCTGCTCACATTCATTCTTAATGGTTTTCCCAATTTCATTTAATGAAGAGAATTTGTCACAATTGTAAAACCCCGCCATGTAACCTAGAGGACAATGCAACATTGCAGAAGGATAATTATTATTTTTTCTTAAAAAGAGTAACAATAACAAGTAATAAAATTAATCTAACCATAGCATATGAAATTAACTCATGATAAACAACATACATCAATGCATTAACCCATTGCACAATATACAAAGTACAATAATGAATTCTTCCAAAGATTACATTAAGTAAATATACCATTACAAAGGTCATTTCCAAGATGAGATAGATCATACAAAATGATACAATTACAATATACATGGATCCTCCTTGATTACAAATGAGGAGTATAAATACATAGTGTCCAATAGTCAATATAATGAACATAAGAGAAGTAACGTATCCATAGATACATACGAGCTCTCTAAACTAGAAGATCCCACCATCATGAACAAGCAGAGAAATCCCAACAGTGTAAGGTGCATGATCCACCCAGCCATGTGGTAGAGGAAGGCCCAACCCTCGTGCTAGGAGATAGTAAAAATAAACCAAGGAAAACCTACTACGTGTAGACATAGGAAACATACAAAACAACACTGTACTAGTAAACACATAACATAAGGTTACATTGCTTCTAGAACCATTGAATCAAGTACATCCACTATAAAATGCAAACCGACTGTTGTCATAGGAGGAGTGTCATCACAAAGGTTGCATTGGTTATCCTTAGGAGATCTTCCTAGGTCTTGACCCCCATCCTAGTTATCCTAGTAACCTCACAAACTCTAGCCCCACATGCAAACCAATGTGGAATCAATTATCTTTTGAGAAGAAAAGATAACAATTTTCCCATTCTAGGCCTTCCTGACTCATCTCAAGTCTAATACAAGCCCTTGAGAAAATGAGTGAGGCTAAATCAACAAGTTAAATGTATTAAGCTACTCTTTCCCCTAATATAGGTTATTTAATTTTCACTGATTAAACTGACTCTCATATGAGTTTTTCTCGCAACACTTTGTGTGTTGACCCCTATTGAAAGCCACTCCCCTATTGACAACACAATATACTTATTCCTCAACCTAAGGGTAGATAGTACACTAAAACTGATATTAAATAACCACCATAACTCAAGAGGTATCACATCCCTACATATGTCAAATACTGAATCCCAACTGCGTGCACTACCCAAGGAAATCTCAAAGGGTGAACAAAAGGCACAACAACCCTTTCACAATTTACAATCTCTGGAAGGCTTACATTTTTGCAATAACAAATATCCCCCAAATACACAATTAAAATAAGCAACTCAAGTAGTTAAATCAATTACCATTAGGATTTCCTAAATCCAAATAAATCAATAACTCATATTTAAAATACATAATTTAAACATAACTCCAATTTATAAATCAACAACAAATTAAACTAAATGTTTAACTTTCAGTTTCACAACTACTCATAAAAATTAACTCAATTTCCTCAATTAAAATAATCAATCATTTAAATTTAACTATTCGTGCTTTCATGCACTAATTAACCATATAATATTCATTTAAATAAATATATATAGATTCTAATTACATAATCCAATTATTCTTTTCCAATATTCATTTTAAAATAATTACTTAACAAATTAATCATTTTAAATAAATATATTTATTTATTATTTAAAAATAAAATACAATTTCCAATATATATATATAATATAATATATATTATAAATAATATATATATATATATTATATTAAAAAAATATAATAAAATCTGAATCACATAGGAAGGTGAATGAAAGGTCAAAAAAGCCTTAACAAAGGTAGATTGTGGGGCTACATTCGCAACCATCCCCATATGAGGGGTGCACTGTGGAAGCAACGTTGGCTGCCTGTGAAGGTAGCAACACTGGCTCCACAGTCGCCTCCCCATGGGGGCAGTTGTGGGGTAGCCCCCAACCTTTCCCAAAAAAAAAATATATAAATTTTTCTAAGAAATTGCTCTAGATGGGCAATTAATTTTCAAAACTATGTTTTCTATAGAAGAATATTTTCAATTTTCATAGACATAAGTTTTCTACAATTTCAATTTAATTTCAACAGAGGTTCAACAATTTAACTATAATTTCCTTCAGGGTAGATCCATTTCTAAAACTTTATTTTAACAGAGGATATAAAATATATTTTCTACAAAGGATATAAAGATTTTCTATAGAGGTAAATATTTACAACAATCTTTCAATTTAAACAAAAATACAAAGCTTCTACAGATAATGAAATCCTCTTCTATAGGAAACTTTTCCAATTTGCAAAACAATAATATTTTAAATAACCTTTTCAAATTAAATTCACAAAAGCAATAAGGAACATGTTCCAGAAGATTTTCTGATTTGGAATTTGATGCAGAGCTTCCCCTTTAATTTCCAACTTTGCCAAAGCCTCTTCCCAAAATTACCACTTTCTAGAGAATAAAAAATAATCCAAAACCAAAAGAAATGCAACAAAACTAGATCCCCAAATTTTCAAGATCTTCTATTTCCAAAATTTTAACAACCCAAAGTAAATTCAACCCCTCCAGAATAACCCCTTCCATGAAATAACCTCTTTTCATCAATCTCGATAATTCTCTTCGGGAATCAATTTTCAACTACCGTAGTAAATATCTTCTAACTTCCAGTTACAAAAAAAAACATTTTCTACAACAACCACATATATTTCCAAAGATCTTTTACATATATTATGCATTTGAAATTTAAATAACTTATTTATTTCAAATTAAATTTAATCTAATAATAAAATCACGTTATAACATAAATTAAATTAATTAATTTATCAATTATAAAGCCTCAACATCAATAATCCAGATAAATTAAATAACCAATCATAACATTTATAAATTAATTCTCACAAATAAACCTTTCAAAATAAATAAAATAACAAGGAAAATGTGGATAAAGAATACAACCAATACATGGACTGATGACACACTGTACTAGGGTAAAGGTTTGATTAGGTAACCTGTTACTATCTCCCAATCAACATTACTATTGGGTAGTGGACATGCTCAGACTGTGAATTCAGGTGAAACCATTGTCTTGTACCTACAAACCTACAAACAAAGCATATGTCGTACATGTATCCAGATAATAAATCATACATACTATGAAGAGAGAATCACGAAATCATAGGGCACTCACAAGCGAGTGATGCAATCTTCTCCCCTTCACCAATACAGTCACATCAAGACTAATGAAATTAAAACATAAATTAATCAACAGATGAGCATATATCAATATCAACTCAAATAAACAACTATGCTAAATAGAAAGCATATCATAAAAAAAATTAGTCACAACATCAACTCATCAATATATCACCATGTTTGAGTAACATCCAACAATGTCATAAAGTCTATCAAAAAATTACATAAGGTCAAGATAAACAACATCATAAAGTCTAGATGAAATCTAAGAATTTATCCAAACAAGTAAAATGGAGGGGCATTACATCCTCCCCCCTAAGACCAGGCTTACTCCTAGAAGCCTACAAACACAAAACGGATAACACACACACACATGCTACCCAAACATCCATAATGCATTTCCCTAGTAGGAAGGATATCAGTGCATTATGCACTACACCGAGGGTCCTATCCTTTCAATTGGTTTTCTGCACCATTAGACCAACACCACCTAACAACAACTTCTGGGTAGACAAGTGAGATCAACCCAAAAGGAAAAAACATAAACTAAAGAGTACAACACCTAGGTTAATGTAATGGGCTTGTAGTGCCCAGTGTATAAACCTACGCAACTAACAACTAAATGGGTCCAACATTTTCCTAGAGCACATAGTGTTTAAACCTAGGTTCTGATACCAAGTGTAAAACCTCACCACATAACCTAGAGGATGATGCAACATTGTGAAAGTGCAACTAATTTTTTTTTCTTAAAAAGAGTAACAATAACAAGTAATCTATTCTAAACACATACATCCTCTAGGCCACACAATACATCTACATGTGAATCCAAAAACTTACAAAATTAATCTAACCATAGCATATGAACTTAACTTATGATAAAAAACATACATCAAAGCATTAACCCATTGCATAATATACAAAGTACAATAATGAATTCTTCCAAAGCTTACATTAAGTCAGTATACCATTACAAAGCTCATCTCCAAGATGAGGTAGATCATACAAAAAGATACAATTACAATATACATGGATCCTCCTCAATTAAAAATGAGGAGTATAAATACATAGTTTCCAACTCATATAATGAACATAAGAGAATTAACATATCCATAGATACACATGAGCTCTCTGAACTGGAAGATCCTGCCATCATGAACAAGCAGAGAAAGCCCAACAGTGTAAGGTGCACAATCCACCTAGCCATGTGGTACCCATAGGACCAAACCCCATGCTAGGAGATAGTAAAAGGAAACCAAGACAAACCTACAACCTCTAGATATAGGCAAAATACAAAAAACACTATACTAGTAAACACATAACATAAGGTTGCATTGCTTCCAAAACCATTGAATCAAGTACATCCACTATACAATACAAACCAACTATTGTCATAGGAGGAGTGTCATCACAAAGGTTGCATTGGTTATCCTTAGGAGATCTTCCTAGGTCTCGGCCCCCATCCTGGGTTATCTTGGTAACCTCTCATGAACTCTTGCCCCACATGCAAACCAGTGCAGAATCGATTATCTTTCAAGAAGACAAGATAAAAATCTTTCCATTCTAGGCCTTCTTGACTCATCTCAAGTCTAATACAAGGCCTTGGGCCAATGAGCAAGGCTAAATCATCAAGTTAAATGTATTAAGCTACTCTTTCCCCTAATATAGGTTATTTAATTTCCACTAATTAAACTGAATCTCATATGAGTTGTCTTGGCACCACTTTGTGTGCCGACCCTTGTTGAAAGCCACTGCCTTATTGACAACACAATATACTTATTCCTCAACCCAAGGGTAGATTGTGCACTAAAACTAATATCAAATAACCACCATAACTCAAGAGGTATTAGATCCCTACGGATGTCAAATACTGAATCTCAATTGCGTGCACTACCCAAGGAAATCTTAAAGGGTGAACAAAAGACACAACAACCCTTTCACAATTTACAATCTCTAGAAGGATTACATTTTCAGAATAACAAATATCCCCCCAATACATAATTACAGAAGAATACACAATTAAAATAAGCAACTCAAGCAGGGAAAAGTTTAAGAAACCCCCCCCTCAGCGAAGGTGTAAAATCCTTGCAAATCTTGTATACTTCATGATAAAAATATTAATTTTAGTGGCAAACTTTTTTGGTTCTCATGAAAAATAAATAATGTCCATTAGAAAATATTTTCTAATTGCTAGAAGTTTATTGAAAATCCTGGAAAAATGCAATTTTTTTAAAACCACTAATTTTTTTCCATTGGCGATTAAAATCTATTTTCAAACCAATTAAATATTTTAATTGGTGAATTAAACCTATTTTCAAACCAAAAAAATAAAATTCATTGGAAAATTAAACCTATTTTCAAATTAAGAAAAACACATTGGCGAATTAAACATAATATGAAACTAATAAAAAAATACAGTGGCAAAGTGTCGGTGCAAATTTTCCTAACCTTAGTTGGAAGTCTTTCTTGGTCATCTTTGTAGTCAGTGGGTTGGAGGTTTCAAAAACCTTGAAACTTCAAACTTTGGTTCTAAGGTTCCAAGTTTTAGTGACCACGGGACATTATGGACCATGACCGTTTGATGAATTTTCGATGGACGACTGTAGTTACATTTTGAAAGTATATCTCTAATGCACTAGAATTGCGAATTGAAACATGTGGAATTACACTAGAACCGTTAGATTTAGAACTAAAAATCAATGGTTGAGATTTTATTAATTATTTAGGTCTATCAGTCATCTTGCTCTTGTTTACTGTTTAATATTGCCTAAGTTAGACCAAAATATTTTATGACAAACCCTTAAATATTAAATATTTAATCCCGAGGGTTGAGTCTTGTCAACCTAGCAATGTCCCCATTTAAAATTATGCACGTGCAAAAAGTTTTTTTTAAAAGAGGGACTATTCGATGAATTTTTGATAGATGGCTATAGTTGCATTCTGGAAGTATATCTCTCAAGTACTAGAATTGTGAATTGAAACCTACAAAATTACACTAGAATCGTTAGATTTCTAGAAATCAATGGTTGAGATTTTATTAATTATTTAGGTCTATCGGTCATCCTACTCTTGTTTTTTATTTAATATTGCCTAAGTTAGACCAAAATATTTTATGACAAAGCCTTAAATCTTAACTCTTTAATCTTGAGGGTTGAGTCTTGTCAACCTAACAATGTTCCCATTTTAAATTATGCACGTACATAAAGTTTGTTTTAAAAGAGGGAACATTCAATGAATTTTTGATGGATGGATATAGATGCATTCTGGAAGTAAATCCTTGAAGCATTAGACTTGCGAACTGAAACCTCCAGAGTAACACTAGAGCCATTAGATTTTCAGAAATCAGTGGTTGAGACATTTAATTCTCTCTTTTCAATTCATCGAAGTACTCTACCTTTCATTTATTCTATTGAAATTCTTGATTTGGTTGTGGTACTGGGCGGTGGCATGGATTAATACTATATGAATAGCAAAAAAAAATATTGGTGAATTAAACATTGTTTAGAAAGCGAAGGAGGTGTGGAAGTTTCTGTAGAAAGTGAACCAAAGAAAAAATGGAGGATAGTTTCCTCTTGACATTGCAGAGGAAGCTAGACCCTTTCATTGGCAAACATTTGTGAAGTGGCTATGGGGTTTATTTCTCTTCAAGGATGTGCATGTTGCACAAGTAGTTCAATTTATTTTGGGTAATGGCTTTGAAAAATTAAAGCACAGATATAGGATGGAAATGGATATTTATTCGTTGGTCATGGATTAGGGTCTGGACTTAGGAGAACTAGTGGATGTAGTGAGGAAAGTCATGAAAACTTTGGTTCACAAAGATTTTTTAGAGGATATGGAAGGCATTTTGGAATGAGTGATACCGGGAATGGGGCTTGTTAAGGTTGAAGTCATGGATGGTGGAGGCCCGGAGCTCATGGATTTAAATCATCTCTTTATTAGGTGGCCAAAAGGATGCACCAAAGATCTATGGTGAGAAGGTGTAGAGTGCGGGTGGCAAGCACTCAAAATTTGTGTTGAGCTAATGGAAGTCGAGGAGGTCATAGAGAATCTCAAAGACATCACTAGAGCAGAGATATATGAAAAGAAGGGTCTACGTCTAAGGAAGAAGATGAAGATGGGTAATTCATCGAAGGTGTTTGAGTGGTACAAGTTTAAAAAAAAATTAGATTACTGCACTAAATCTTGTCTCTGATTTTAATTTTTGGGGGTTATGCCTAGATTTCAGGTGGGTAGATTAGGGATAATTTGATAAGTTGGAAATGGAAACTATGCCGGTTAATCATCTTTTTTGGAAGTTGATGGATGAACATAAATCTAAAGTATATTTTATAGCATTAGTTTAAAATTGGAATATTTTTGGTAATTGATGGATGAAGATAAATCTAAAGTATATAATATCATTTTGTTTATAGTGATTCTCAACTTTTATTTTTTTTCAAGATAATACAACATTTGGTAACTTGGTTTTATTGGTGAGCATGTTGAAATTTTATTTGCCTTTTACAAATAATTTATGTTTTTAGATAGATGAATTTAAGGATTAAGCTATAAAAAAATTTCAATTACATTTATTTTATAACATTTATTTAATATGTATGATTAATAAAATCAATAATATTTTAATATAAAAGATTTTATATAAAAAAATATAAATTAAATATTTTTTGATATTTAATTTTTTTCATAAAACGTAAAGTGACAGGCATTTAAATGAATAAAAATGTCACAAAATTTTCATATGACTGGTAGGGGTGGCCATTAAATTCTAGGCCTGGCTAAGAGATAATAATTTTTCAAACTCCACACATACCAATCTTAATTACCCATCGATCCCCCAGTCATGTCCACTTGCTAAAATTTGCCCACGATCTTCACTTCATAAATGCACCATCCTTGCCACCTTTCCTATCTTAATTCACCAAAATCGAGGTTTTGGTTCTTTTTCTAACCTTAGTTGCAAGTCTTTCTTGGTAATTTATGTAGTTGGTGGGTCAGAAGTTTTGACAACTTCAAAACTTCAGACTTTGGTTCTAAGGTTCTAAGTTTCAGCACCACTCGACATTATGGACCACTACCATTTGATGAATTTTTGATGGATGGCTATATTTGCTATAGCTTTAATGAAACAAAATTTGTAATGATTTCATATTGTTTGAGTGGCACTGGTAGTGCTGATTGGAGTCTGGTGATTTTGACAACTTGTTAGATTGAGGTACAATATTTATGTAGCCAAATGTCAATCAAATTAAACATTTTAACTTTTAATTGTACATGTAATGCTTAAGATACACGAATTGACTAAGTTGGTTTTTTGGTTTGCTCAAATCAGGCTAGTAGCGGCACTAGCGACCCATAATTTATTAAATAGGGTAGGTAATAGTTATAGTAATAATGTTGCATTGTAATTCAGTTGTAATAAAATAAATGGTTATAAATTTATAGTAAAGAGTTATTCAAATCAGTTTTTTTTTCCTTTGAGAAATTAAGTATTAATTACATGCAAAGCTAGAGTAAGTAACCATTTATCACATTCCATTTGCAAAATTTTAAGTAGTGGTAAAAAATTCTAGAAAGGCGAGTTGTGGGCGAGGAGTAAAATGGAAACACCGCTTGTGTTGGACATGGAGAAGCAACTGTAGGCCTTTAGAGGGGAAATAATCGTTAAGCGACTGTAGGGGCTGATGAATTCAACCCATCCACTCATTCTCTGGGCAACCAAGCAGGTGGTTGGGCTGGAATTTCTTAAGGATTATTAGAGAGCCAAAGTAAATACAAATATTTTGACAATGTTCTTAGCTGTCCTTTTACATATGGGAGTCTCAAAAGAGATAAGCAAAAAATTGACCCAAATGGTCTTCGTGCATGCATTGCTAGGTGACATTGATGCGATGCTAGCTAATGTGGATGAGAATAGGAAAATCCCCATGCCACAAAACTACTACATGATGTAGATGAGAGGAAGAGAGGTGATGAAGTTTCCTTTGGTCCGAACCATTGACCTAGAAGGATTTGAAAAATTGTGGGTAGAAAAGGACCATAACATTTTCTTTCTCCTCAGGGCAACAAAGCTGACGACCAATCTCCCGCGTGGGTGGGCAATGAGATATGTGGAGGACAAAGGTTTGGTAGAGGAAATTGTAGTGGGTGATGATTATGATTGGGACCTTGGAGATGGGGAATAATGGCTTGTGAATTATCCCAGGGACCTAGAGTAAAAGGCTAAAAGCCCAACACACCAAAAATGTGGAGTAGATTGCCTGATGATTGAAAATTGCAAGGCATACCTAAAACACATAGAGTCAGAGGATGATGATGATGAAGAGGATGATGATGAATAATAAAGTCTGGTTGGGTATGATTTCAACTTTTTGTTGTTGAATAGAAATAGTAATAGTAATAGGGTAATTGAGTCAGTCCCGAGTCTTGGAGTGCCTATACTTAAATTTAGGCCAATTTTGTAATGAATTCTATAATTCATGAAAATATGGGTGGGCTAGATGATCAAGGAAGGTCACTTGACAGAAAAGGAATTTAGGGTGGTTTTTTGAAAAATAGATACTCATGTAATCCTTTTTTGATAATCAATATAGGGTGCTGCCCCTAGCAATGTTTTACCTAGCAAAAATAAATAATCGCATGTAAATTTAATAAAGTAAATGGTTGTTCTATTAATTTTACATTGTAATTCCTTTTATTAAGTCCTTTGCAATGTTAAGTGTTACTATGTTATTAATGGTTGTGCTATTAATGTGACATTATAATTCCTTTTATTAAGTCCTTTGTAATTGCAATGTTAAGTGTTACTGTGAAAGTAAAAAAATTTAAAACACACGTTTAATATTTATATCATAAATTACTCAATAGTTTGATAGAACATTTGATGTATCATTGTAGACTCAACTTTAAAGGAGCAAAGCAAGCTTAGTCACTAGGCCTCCAAGTTTTATAACCATTTGACATGTCGCATTGTCGCGAAGTTCTAAATTTTTATAACTACCCGATTCCCCAACTTGGTTCACTTTATTGAGTAGCTTAAGTTCATGCATACATAACCTTTGAGTTACAGTGTGTGGATTTAGTTGAATTTGATTGGTTGGAGGTTTTGAAAGCATTGAAACTTCAGACTTTGGTGTTGAGGTTCCAAGATTTAGTGACCATAGGACATGATTTACTTATCTTGTCTCACATCTCAGTGAATGCTATGTACAGAATGAACTTGAGTTTTCTTTTTAGGAATTTCCAAAAGTATACAGGTTTAAAGGCTATCTTTTGGAGGTATGAAATTGAATTCCACATTTAAAGCATGTCCTATAAACAATAATGACATATGTGGGTGGCGTAGTTTTTCTCAGACATTTAGCCTGCATTCTCCTTTTACTCCACATTGATTGCACATATTGTCATTTTATATGGCTTGGCCTTGAAGGTGGCATATTTTTTCTCAGAAATTTCCTTTCAAAGGTGCCATCATTTGACATCTCATTGAATTCTATGTAAAAAATGAACTTGAGTTGTCTTTTCAGGAATTTCCAAAAGCATGCAGGTTTAAAGGCTATCTTTTTGAGGTATGAAATTGAATGCCACATTAAAGCACATCCTATCAACAATAACGACATATATGGGTGGCGTAGTTTTTAGCAGAAATTCAAGCATACCTGCTGCTGTTATTTCTTTAGGAATTCAAGCATTTGATTAGGCATAGTGAGCTCATATTGTCTGAAATTGAAAATCACTGGCTTGGTGTGAGGGATATGGAGCTAGGACTTTTTAAATTGGAAGAATTTTGGGCATGTCTGGATAATAAAGAAAAATCTGCTATAGATGTGAAGGTGTTTGAAAGTGGACTAGCTTAGGCTGGAGGTTTTTGAGAAGTAGTGCTAAGTGTCGACCTAATTGTTGCATGTGTGAGAAGGTACATTCCTGAAACTCTGGAAATCAAGGCTACGAACAAAACCATTGTAGCTAAATTTTTTCCTGAGGTCGTTTCTCAAGCATTTGGAATTCCAGAGAAGACACCAATGAAAGAGATGTTTGTTGTAACAACTAACGAATATTTCAGGACTACTAAAACCTGGTATAAAAATTCTATGGCCAAAAGGTGGTTAAAATTAGAGAAGAAAGATAAGTATCAATTTCCTAATAAACTTAAGAGGACACATTTTAAAGAATTTTTTTTTGATGTTATCTCTTTACTTCATCATATCATTAGGAATGCACAAGTTGAATTATTTGAAGACTGGATGTGTTAGTTCATTTTAGTTATCTGTGATGATAAATTTTTTATCAATTGGGCTGAGATAATTTTATTTCACTTGCATGAGCAATTAGTTAACTTTAAGAAGACTGCTACCTTTCATCTGTGTTCTTGTTTGATATATATCATTGCTAGTCAAAGAGCTTATTGGCCAGGGTTGAAACCACAAGTACCACCAAGTCCTGGCATGCTTATGTATAAGTGTTATGCACAATTTACCAGGCAGGTTGGGATGGGAGAATATTGTCTTGTTAATGATTCCTTTTTAATGGAAGCTACAAGAAAGTTGGATGGAAACCCTGAAATGTGTTTTTCCCCTGAATCAAAATCTTTGGTGTTGAAGTTTGGAAGTTTTTATATCTAGTTTGATATTTTTTCTTATTTGAGAATTGCAGGTTATGAGAAGGCTCCGCTTAAATTGCCTAAGTACCTTGAGGATTTACTGGTATTTTTGGAGGTCTATAGACAAATGGCCATGGTAAATATAAAATAGATGAATATGGGAAAGTGAGGGTATACATTCCCATTAGCTACTCATTCTTTCTCTTGCAAAATTAATTAGATGGCTAGGAATGTTAAAAGGATTCTCAAAGAATACAATCTCCAGTACTTGTTTGTAAGAACTAATTTTGATAGCGAGGGCTTTGTGAGAAAAAATCTATATGCCTTTGGCTCGTATCAACACCAACCTTCAATCAAAGATTTATGGGAAGATTGTGCTGATGAAAATGAAGTTTTCATAAGGGACCATATGAGGTTAACCCTTGAGTAGATATAAATTTTTGGTCTCTCTTTCCAAATTCCTAAAAATGTGTTTGAAGATTCGATGGTTCTTGATCTTGAATACAAGAAGTTTCCTAATAAATCACATCCTAGAGTTGACTAGGATAAAGATGAAGTTTCATATATGAGTAAACAGGTTGAACTAGTATTGAAAAGGACTCAGGATTAGTTGGAGGGAAAATGGTGTAGGGTTGCTAGTTCTATTCATGAACCAAAATAATCTTAGAAAAATGAGCTAGGATCTAGCCAAGTAGACCCTGGAGGTACATCATCGGCGAGGATAGTCATCAAGTCTTCTAGCACCAATTCACAATCTGGGGGTGATGGTGAAAAGCTGAAGAAATCAATTAAATCAAAATTAATATGTGAATAAGACAACCCATCCACCTGTGCTCTTAAAAAGAAAAATGTCCAAACAAAACCTATGTTAGAAGATTCAGAGAGAATCTTTAAGCATATTGTTCAAGATAGTGCTTTTCCACCCTTGTCTAAAGAATCTTCTCAATCTCCTCCTATAGAAAACATATCAATTATTCCTAGAAAGTCTAGAGAGGTTGTTCAAAGTGATAAATCCCCTAGTCTAATAGAAAAATCTCTAGTATGGTTGAGGAAAGCAGTAGAAAAGAAGAGGAAATACACTCCTACAACATCCATTGGGGTTGGAATAGATACAGTAACAAAATTACTCCAATCTTCCTTAGGGCCCAAGAAATCCTAGAAAATGTCAAGAATTCTAAATAATGCTGTCTCTAGTAATCAAGTGTTAGAAATTGCAAAACCTTTAAAAGATGTAGATGATGATAAGATAACCATGGATGATTATAAAATCATACATGTTGACATGGGTCCCTAGACACTTGAAGGTTATGTATATCATGCCAGTTACTCAGTCAATGCTTTAGCCAAGCTCGTAAAAGAAGAAAGGAAAGAAAGGGTAAAATTGTAATCTCAAATTTTGGATTGAAAAAACTTTCTCTTCCATTATTTATCCCTTTTTGTATATCAAGGCTTCTAGTTCCCAAGAAAGAGTTATTGATGAGTCTACGATATAGTTGATTAAGAAAAAATTAAATTATTCCAAGGCTGCTAGTGAGTGGATTGAAGAATTGTCTCAGGAAGCTATATTTTTTATTAGTAAATCTATGATTTCCTACATTGACATTGTTGATAAAAGAAAAGGA